>CM032804.1:16959169-17205704 GCA_019155185.1 Beaufortia kweichowensis | reverse complement strand
AACTTTAAAATGTTCTTTCGAGAGAAAAAAAGAAGCTGGAACAAAGATTTTTCAACTGAAGGAGTCAATCTAATATTTACAATCTAATATACATACAAACTGCTTTAACAGTTACTTGACCAGTTATGTGGTCTTGGTTAAGTGAGGGTATATATTAAGGTACGAAATAAAATGAGAAAGGTAAATCAAAACTAATTTTTTTAGTTTTAATCTTAATATATAAACTATTTATTTTAAGTTGAGTAAAGTGATTATTCTTTCTGGTTGTGAAGTTGAAATGATTGGCACATTACTCATTGATTGAATTCAGTAAATTATTGCTGTGCTGATGATACATGTTTTACAGTGAACTGAGACCCTCCTACTTACTGTAGTAATGAAATACACATTCACATTAACAGTTGAGCCCACCCAAAATATATATTTTAAATTACTTTGAGTAACTAAACACTTCCTAAATATGCACATACAGCACACACACGAGTATGCATTCAGGGATTTCTACAATCAATATTGTTTTGTTAAATTGAAGATCAGTTTAATTTAATTGAAAGAATTGATATTTTTTTACCCAGCCCTATGAAGTGGTATACGATTATTTGAATATATTGTGCAGCCCCAAGCCTAGCTAAGATGTGATCAATTCTAATGCTCTGAATGAGGTAGGGGTTAAAGGTCACTTTGTCCATTTGGTCCCACTTACCCAGTTTAAGCAGCCAGCCTTCTCTGTCTGGGTTGAAGAAAGTGTGGGTCAAGTCATTGCCATCATCCTCTGGGATTTTGAAAGGTTCGTTCTTGATGCTCTCGTACAGGTTCTGCATGAGTTAAGGCAGTTGACTGTTAGTCCTCATAGCAAAAAAGATCCACATCAAGGTGGGAAGACATAACAATGCATATAAGTGAGATAAAGAAAAAGGGTTTTATGATAAAACACAGGTTCGGGTGTGAGGATGATTTAGCGAAAGTGGGTGACGTCAGAGCTGACGTAATGCCTCTAATGACACAATTTACATCACTAGAAGTAAGAAGGGACGAACCCTGAGCAGTTCTTCTGGGAGGTCTCCACCATCATTAATGCCTCTATTCATAGAGATGAAACGCTCCACTGTGGGTTTGTCTTTAACATTAGGGTTGTGAAGGCTTGTGTTTAACATGATGATGGCAAAAGACAAGATGTAGCATGTGTCTGCAAAGAAGAAAACATGTTCATTACAATCCTGCACTGATACAGAACTCTGGATCACAGTATTATCCATTGCTGTCACTGTCAGAGTCTGATCGGAGTACTGTGTATGATTATACCAATGTGGTCTGTCTGTTCTCAATGAATGCGCTATAAACACTGGTAATAAGTGTAATCACGTCACAGAGAGATCAGAGATCACGCTTCCTGTGCGCACAAAAACTGCATCCAACTGTTGTCAACGTTGTCCCGTGACTTTCGTTCATAAATAACTTCATTACATTCACTAAAGAAGCACTACATTATATTTGTTCTTCAACAAACTGTTTTTGACCCGTGGGAATCTCGCAGCTTCACTAAGAGAGAGACGCGCACAGAGCACTGCTATAACAGGTTACCCTTGGAGAAGGCACACCGCACGACTTCATCGTAAAATGTCTGACACTGCCAGAATTTTATCAGAGGAAAAACCTGATCATTAATGATCATTAAACGGCTGTTAGCGAACCTGTCACACTAGCGATTAAAGACTACAGATTTTGGCCTAGGATTTCAGAAATCGTTTAGGATTTTCAGTATTTTCTGGAAGGTCCAAATCTTGGCAAAACTTCACAGCGTGTACCCGCCTTAAGACAAACCAACCACGGCATAATGAAGTAATACATTGAAATAACCTTTATTTACAGCTGTTTCAGTAGTAGCATATTCATGCTAGTAGCAGCATGTTGTTAAAACGTTCTTATGGCATTTCCTAGAAAAGAATAAGGTCATTCTGCTACATATAGCCACCTGTGGACTGGAAGACTCCAGGGTTACACTGGCAGTAGCGCTGGGCGAACGCCTCCATCATTCTGTCGATCTTCTGTGCTTCACCGGGAAGTCTGAAACTCCAGAGAAACTGCCTGTGTGGAGACACATCATAGCCATACAGAAAGTCAAGCCGTTTCAATAGTGTTATTTACACCATTTATGGACATGTTCTTTTGAACCGTCACATAACGCATACAGAATCTACTCTGGATCTAAACTGTTTTACCTGAGTGCTTGAACCAAGTTCAGATCTGTAAACTCATGCAGCTCTACAAAAGCATGAAGGACCTGAATGTTGAAGTCATCCCTGTTGAAAAATAAACGTAGATGAGTCAAATGAAAACATTTAAGAAACACTTTTTGTCCAAAGCTACGTAGAGGATGCTTAACCCTAGTTTAAGCCCAGTATGGTGACGATTCATGGCTCACTTCCCTGTCACATATTATCTCTAAACTTTAACCATTGCATATGCCCAACCACACAGAGGCTCAGACAGGTGTCGCCTGCTTGAAAACTAAAACATGTGTGTAACTTGTGTAACTTGTGTGTAAAACATGTGTGTAGAGTCACTCCGAGTCCAGTCCACATATCCAAAGGTTAAAATATCACCCATCCAAGATAAGATCATTCAGCACTACATCATATTTGACCCCACTCCATCAGCAGAGGATGGGATTTTTTTTATGGGAAGTAATGGGGACCTTCCTCTCCCCTAACAATCGGAAACCCTCCCTATGAGATTAGAAGCCACATCCAGAACTATGAAGTGGTCCAGAGATGATGTAAGTTTGTAGGCCAACCCGGAAGTTAGCGCCGCACTGGTTCCCTCCACCAAAAGCCCATGCATTTTCCCATAGACTTTTGAAAAGAATAAGCTCTGTGATTAACAAAGGGTTATGACACATTTTGCCTAGCAAGATAATATTTAAAAGATAACACAACATTTATACATTTTAAAGCCTACATTCAATCGTCAGATTTAAAAAGCTAACATGCTATAAGCGGACTACATCACGGTCACGGCTTTAACGTCATCACCACCAAGCTTCCTCAAACCTTTTTAATAATGTTTGACAATTGTGCCCTAAATAAACTTTAAAGATTATGTTTTGTTGTGTTATGTTTGATTGTGTACTATATTTGCACACCATTTGACAATTCGATGGGAAAAAAAAAAACTCACCTGTAGTCTCTTTTAGCAACTTATTAGCAACCGTCATTTTTAAGACAGGGTATAGCTTTAAAAAGCACCAGCTGGTCATTACTGATGTGTTTTATGTTGTAGAGTAAAACGTGAATATTTAGATATTTAGAGCGTTTGTTAACCGTAGACCTTATTTCAGGCATTTAACCAAAAACCTATTCAAAAATCTCTAATATTCATAAAACATTCATTTTTCCTTGTTGCCTGCAAATTGCTGACAGTGGTCAGTGTAAATATGATTTCTCTTTACACACAAACCTCTCTCCTAAATAGTCTCCTATGGCGGTTTTGTTAAGACCTTCGCCTTTGTAGAGGAAGCGTGCAATATCTTCACTGGTGTTCTTCACAAGGTCATTTTCAATGAGGAACTGGATTCCCTGCACAGACACACACAGTGTTTAGTGTGTGACAATCATTCAAAGAAACTGCTTTAATGAAATCAAAATATAATACCTTTTTGGGGTCCATGTTAAACTTCTTGCGGCCCATGGCAACTTGTTTGTTCCTCTGCATGTTTTTCCTACAGGCAAAAACAACAGATGTAAAGAAACACACTCTTGAAACATGAAATTCTCTTAAACTGCTGACTAGAGGATCCCAAAGTGAATCACCTACGTGTAATATGCCTTAGCTTAAAGAGTTATGAGTGTAGTTACCAGAACAGTCTGTGCTTTTTTGCTCATCACGCAAGACAGTGTTAGCATCTGTTACTTTTAACTGCAAAGGCTAATTTACACTGATTCAACAATATGAGATCAAATGTTTGCTGGATCAGTGTGCATTAACCTTAAGAGAAAAGGGAATTCTGGATGCTTGTTCTTATCCAATAAGAAGACATTTGACTTAACGTGGTGCATTCTTATGACTATAAGGTTATGCAGTAGCTAAGAGAGGATACAGAGGTTGCTATGGTGATTGTTTTTGTGATGTAAAAGTTTAAGGAGGTTGAGAGATGCCAGTAACGGAGGGAAGGTCTGTAAACCTTAGTCGCTGATTTCCAGAGCTGACGCTACGCTACACACCTTAGCAGTTGACTTCTTATCACTGCCATGCCGGACCGATCGTGGGAAGCAGAGGAGCGGGTAGGACCAGTTACACTGTCATAACTAGGTCATCACTCTGGTCATCAGCCAATACATTGATTGATGTGATCTAAGTATCATACACCGTATGCGAGTATCAAGCAGCCTTGCTCTTAAAGGCATTTGCGTCTACACGAAAATGCAGTCTTTATTGTGAATATTTTATGCACACACACACACACACACACACACACACACACCTGACATCATAATACAAAAAACCTCTCTCTTCTTCAGGTTCTTATCTAGCACTGCAAAACATTGTTAAACTTAGGAAAGCACTTCTTAGTACTATTGTTGCCTCTTTTGATGTGTCGCTTCATTGTCTCCTAATATTTGTAAGTCGATTTGGATAAAAGCGTCAGCTAAATGCCTAAATGTAAATGTATGAGGTTCTTTTGCTGAAATGTAGTATTTGGTTTACGCCATACATGCCCTCTGTAATGCAGTGTTTGACTCATCTGTCTAAAGCACATGTGTGTTCTTTGGAAAGCTTCAGTCTTGCCCTCATGTTCTCCACTTGTAAATGATTTTCCTGACAGTGGAATGGCTGATTACAAATTCTTCTTCTACAAGATCTTTTTATATCCTTTACCAGACTCATAAGCATTAAAAATCTTCTTTCTGAAGACCTCACTGGATCAAGAGAGATCACTGGATCAAACCATGGTGATTCCTCTCACTTCAACAATTAAGGTCTGAGGTTTAAATAAGACAAGCCTCTTTCAAAATGCTTTGTTACAATGTTGTAACCTGATTTAATACACCTGTAGGTGTATTTAGACATTTTAAATACAAATATATGGTGGTTTCATCCTCACAAGAAATGGCATTTTTTATTACATTTAATAAATCATTTTAAAAAGACTTTTCTTTGGTTTTATTTGTTTAGTTAAATTACTTGAATCTCCCATTATTGTTAAAATAAAGATCAAATGTCCATATGTTTAACTATGTTAAAAAAACAGGCTTTTATGGGGTGGTCATAATTTTTTTTCACATGACTGTATATATCCATACACACATACATACATCACAACCTTTTACTGACAGACATCACAATGTTGAGTCAGCATTGTGATTCCCCCAATCAAAAAAACAAATCTTCATTAATCACATGATAGTGGCTATCTAGCGCGCTCCGCCCACCCAGTGTCATTGCCTATCGCAATGTTTTACTGTAGACATCGTCCAGACATCAGCCAACCCTATTGTGTACAGTTGGTCAGGGGCAGATCACTCACCTCTCCTCTGTGGAACCCAGGTTCTCAATCTCATTGGTCACTTCAGCTATCTCATCCTTCAGACGCTGCAGTGAGACATGACAAGACACACAGAAAGACTCCAGTGTTAATAATGTTTTACTGCTGTGATCAATTCAGGTGAGAATTAGACAAATGACACAGTGTTTATAGCTAAAGCCACAAAATGAACATGCTTTACCCTTATACAGATGACCTGGGAGAAGACTACAATAAAAAATAAGTATGTTTGACTTGACTGATCGCATAGGACAATAAGAGACGAATCATGAGTGTTGCTGAAAGATCATTAGTATACATTAAATCATAATACGCTCAGCTCATGTGTGATTGACCATCTCTATTCCCTTTCGACACATACCAAGTGAATTATCAGTCTCTACTACACCAATAGGGGTGTGCGATATTGGCAAAAATATGGTATCTTGATATTTTTGGGAATTTTGCTGATAGTGATAATCAGACGATAATTTGCTCTTTTCGAAAATGTGATTGTTAAAGTCTTATATAGTATGAGTCTTCACCTAGAATATCTTTAAAATAGGTCTTCATTATTTAAAACTGAAGCATTCAAACACACAAAGCACAACTTCACACGAGTTGTTAATGAATCTATCTGTGAATAGTTAATAGCTAACAATGCTATGCTAATAACATTTTTATTATAAGTGGGTAAATAACATACAATGCAATCCAATGTGCGGTATTTGAAAGCAAGTGACTACCTAGTTAAAACAACAATATTGTTAATATCGCACACAATTTATATCTATATAATGTCTTTCACAGTTTTGTTTTCTTACAAGGGTAAATTTTATGGCATTCCAAGTTAATCTTCCTTTTAAATCATTTTTAATTGTAAATTATTAAATGGTAATAGTAATGTCTTACTTTATTATTAAATGGTTATTAACTAATACATTGTAATATGACTTTATATCTATTTTATCAGTAGCATTTTCTTTATGTTTCTTTAAGTAAAAGAGAAATGTCAAGCCCTGTGTTTTCACTGACATTTACACATTTGACGCTTTTATCTAAAGCAACTGAAAGTGCATGTTACTATACATGATATCATGTATCTACTGTATCTATAAAGTGTAAGATGAATGATGGGAATGCTTTCCTCTAATCTGCAACCTGATGTTACTTTTCATAACCTCTGTAACCTTTCACACCAGGTCTAAAAACAGGCAACGTGAGGCTCAGGTCAGCTGTAACGAAGATACACAAGATCTTCACCTGAATGTCGTCCAACAGCTCTTGCTTTCGACGGCGGATGTTTTCAAGCTCTTTCTGCTCCTCAGGCGTGAGGTCATCAGGCACTGCAAAACAAACATACAACACCATTGAAAAAACATTCAGCACCTGACATGATCATTGTGAAATCTGAAAAAAGGTGTTGAGAGATTGAAAAACCACTGAATAAACATATCACGGAATTACTCAGCCACGTTACAGACATATCACTCGTTAACATACTGCTGTAAAAACAATGATCTTTATGCTCTCGAGCCAGATATCACACAAACTCTTATTCTTGTCCATAGCATCCTCCTGTAGTCATGGCAACCCATCACTTTTAAAAAAGCCCATCTGCAAGAATCCACAGTGCTCAACGAATGCCACCTGACATAAACAGTACCACAGCTACCAAAAAGTACAACAGCTCAACAATAGGGCTGTGACGGTTGCCGTGACAACCGCATCACCGCGGTGGTCAGTTGCCACCGGCGGTAGTGCACGTGACGTCACACGCTCTAACGTTAATACACAAATATACGTCACATTGCCATGTATGACGTTTCCGTTAGACTGGTGAGTTTCACCATGATTCAGCAAATTAAACTTCAGCCATGGATCTCGTTGGAAAACCAAATGTTACATCGCTGATCTGGGAACATTTTGGATTCGTGCCGAACGAGAAAGGCGAACCAATCAATTTGGATAAAGCCATTTGTAGGAGCTTTGTGGCAAAGAATTAAGTGTTAAAAGGGCAAACACTTCGAATCTCCAGAGTCATCTCCGGTCATGCCACCCAGCAGTGTATACTCAACTCATGTCTTCTGAACGCAAAAGGCCAGCTAGTCAGATAGGTATCGCAGGGGCCTTCTCAAAAATGGCCAAATACAAAAGAGAAAGTGATAAATGGAAGACATTAACGAGAAATGTGGCAACTTTTTTGGTAGTTGAGAACGCGCCGCTCCACACTGTAGAGAAACCTGCTTTCCGAGAAATGCTTCAGGCGTTTGATAAACAGTACGAACTTCCGAGCAGAAAAATACTTTTCAAAAACGGTCATTCCACAACTATTCAATGAAACCAAGGAGAAAATCATCACGGAACTACACGACCTTGATTTCTTTTCCGCCACGACTGATATGTGGTCCAGAGTTAATATGACTCCGTTTATGAGTTTGACTGTACATTTCATAAACAGAAATTGGGATCTGAAGAGCAGGTGCTTGCAGACTGCGTTCACAGTCACAAACTCCAAGTCAGTCGAGAAGGAGAGGACATCCAGGGCCATGGGATTGTGCCGAAATTTGGTGACTGCATTCGCCCACAGCTGGTCGAGAAAGAAGAAACTTCGTGAAGAGCAAGAGGCCTTAAACCTACCAACAAACCTTAAACCTACCAACAAACAGTTTGATACTGGTGAGTTGAAATAGGCTAATTAAGGTAAAATTATACATATAATTATAAAATTTGCTATAATGACATTCGTTGAAAAACCACAACAACAGATAAACGCCTAGCCTACATTACACAAATTTATTTAGATACAAATGTTTCATTTACATTTCAGTGAGATTTGTTTGATAAATTATTATTTACAGGCTGCTATGTCAATTTCTCGAAACTATAAATGATATGATGTGTGTGCGAGAGGCTCCGGCGCCATCACAGATTTTGCTCTTATTTTAAATTGTTTATACGGAAAAAATTTAAATGATCCATAATTTTTATGGTCACAAAAATTAAACGAAGCTCAGCAAAGACTTTTTTTCTTTAGTTTTGTTAATGTCAATTATTAAGTAAATTTTTTTCCTTTCTGCCTATTTATTTTATTCCTTTTATGATGATTCATGTCAAATTAAACCACTGAAAAATGTAGACAATTGTGGTATTTTTAAATTCAAACCTTTGCAAGGTAATTTAACATTCTGATTTTGTCAGTTAACAGTTAAGGAACATATAGCCTATAATAATAATTTTGTATTCTCTTGTTCTTTCACTATGCCAACAGGATTGTCCCACACGATGGGGAAGCAAACAAAAAATGATTGAGAGAATATTGGAGCAAGCCCACGCAATTAAAAGAGCACTGGA
This sequence comes from Beaufortia kweichowensis, assembly GCA_019155185.1. Classification (NCBI taxonomy): domain Eukaryota; kingdom Metazoa; phylum Chordata; class Actinopteri; order Cypriniformes; family Gastromyzontidae; genus Beaufortia; species Beaufortia kweichowensis. The sequence continues at coordinate 17,196,829 of CM032804.1, read as the reverse complement.
TGACCGAAAGCATTAACACCTGAACCTGACATGGCAGGATGTTGCAGTGCTCGAGTCGATAAACGCAGCACTTAAACCAGTTGCAGAATTTACTGATGTTTTAGCGAACGAGAAGGTTGTTACTGCGTCATCGGTTAGACCTGTGCTGAGGCTGCTGACCAGTGATCTCCTCAACCCTTCGCCAGAAGACAGCGAGTTAACAAAAAACCTGAAAGCAAAGATGATCGCTGTCTTGGAGGATAAATACAAAGATTTAGAAGGGCAAAAAATGCTATCAAAAGCAACTACTTTGGATCCTAGATACAGAAATAATTTTGAGAAGGAAGATATTAGAGACGAACTCATTGAAGAAATAATGCACATTAATGAAGAAGATCAGCCAGAAAACACTCAAACTGAGGAGTCACTGAATACAGGGGAAGGAACCAGCGCAGCACCTGCTGTCAAGAAAATGAATCTTGCACAGCTACTCGGCAAAAGAAAAGCGAAGTCCACAATTCTTCCAAAGAGAGCGCGTGCCAGTGAAGAGTTAACGCGCTATTTGCAAGAAGAGACAATCGATACCAGCGATGACCCACTTACTTGGTGGCGGAACAATGAGGCAAGATACCCTCTCTTGGCCACGGTTGCGAAAAAGTATCTGTGCATTTGCGCTACAAGCACACCATCTGAACGCGTATTCAGTGCTGCTGGAAACATTGCAACCCCAATTAAGTCTTCGCTTAAACCGGAAAAAGTCAACACCTTAGTTTTTCTGGCAAAGAATTTAAAATCTGAATAGAAAACCAATGTGGACTTAAACCTGCTTTAGTTAGTAGCCTACGCTGTTTTCTTCCAGCATCTGACTTATATTGTTACTAGTAGATTAGGCCTACTATTATTATTAGTTCTACTTATTATTATTAGTTACTAGCCTATTTATATTGTTACTGATTAGTAAAGTTCTTTAATATTTATTATTTAAAGGCTGCAGACTTTGTACATGTATAGCATGTGACGTGTGACATGTGAAGTGACTATTTGTGAAGTTCTTCAAAATTTAAGGTTTAATTATTATTATACTGTTACAAGCAGTAAAAGTTATTTAATATTTATATTATTTATAGGCTGTATTGTGTTGTTTTGACGGAAGTTCAATAAACGCACGTTTGTACGGATGTTTTAGCATCATTTCTTTGTTTTTGTCATCTCTTAATTTTAACATGCGACAAACTTATTTTGCGCTGGCCAGAACATAAGCTCTAAAACATGTAAGTGAGTTATTCATGAACACGAATTGCGTTCGTATGATAAACGACGTGTTGCAGTCTGCGATCTTTTCTCTTTAGGTTCACCGGTACAGTGAACTCGTCTTTGTGTGTCATACACTGTGTCTTTTGTTGTGAAATCACATTTTTAGTGGTGCCGGTTACAGTCGTGCGCATCAGGAAAACGCTTTCAGTGAAACAGTAACAGCACTTCATATTCTGTCACGGATTACTTTACGACACCATTGAATGCTTCTGTAATGATCGATTTGATATTACGTTCTAGTGACCACCACCTGTCTTTGTCCCCACCACTTTTCAAAGCAAAGTTACGCCACTGGGTGTATATACCCCCCTCCACCCACCACCGCAACACCGGCGGTTGTTTGTGATTACCCACCGCGGTGTTAAAAAATTGCCACCGTCACAGCCCTACTCAACAACCTTGCTTTAGTTTACCTTGTTGTTTGGTAAGAATAACACTGTTCTTAGAGTGACTGCGTTATTGTTACTACATCACTTATGGCCATTAAGATCATATTGCAGCTTTAAGTTTGTGTTGATCAGTTTTGCACCGGACGAAGCAGAGCTATTAGTTCAAGTTCAAGTTTATTTGTATAGCGCTTTAACAATGTAACACTGTTTCAAAGCAGCTTTACAGCAGAATAAACAGAATGACAAGCAGGAAAATATAAAAGCTCATTTAATAACTAATATCAGCTCAGTCTCCTAGTGACACTCCAACACTGAACCCAAACTCCATTAATGAATCTATATATATATATATATATATATATATATATATATATACCTTGAGAGAACCCAAACTCCATTAATATATATATATATATATATAGAAAACCCTTAATGAAGAAGAACCCAAACTATATATATATATATATATATATATATATATATATATACTATATATCTATATATATATATATATATATATATATATATATATATATATATATATATATATATATATATATATATATATATATATATATATATATATATATATATATATATATAGAAAAACCCTTGAGAGAACCCAAAATCCATTAATGAATCTATATATATATATATGTGTATATATATATATATATATATATATATATATATATATATATATATATATATATATATATGGAGAAAAACCACCCTTAAGAGAACCAAACTCCATTAATGAATGTATATATATATATATATATATATATGAATATATATATATATATATGGAGAAAACCCTTGAGAGAACCCAAACTCCATTAATGAATCTATATATATATATATATATATATGAGAAAAAGCCCTTGAGAGAATCCATTAATGAATCTATATATATATATATATATATATATATATATATATATATATATATATATATATATATATATATGGAGAAAAACCCCTTGAGAGAACCCAAACTCCATTAATATATATATATATATATATATATATATATATATATATATAGAGAACCAAACTATATATATATGTATATATATATATGGAGAAAACCCTTGAGAGAACTCCAAACTCCATTAATGAAGTATATATATATATGGAGAAAAACCCAGAGAGACCCAAACTCCATTAATGAATGTATATATATATATATATATATGGAGAAAAACCCTTGAGAGAACCCAAACTCCATTAATGAATGTGTATATATATATATGGAGACTCACTTGGAGGATCATTTCTCCTCTGACGCGTCACAGCTGCAGTCAGTAGTTTGATCAAAATTATTTGATTTAAAGCCGTGAACTAAATTTACTAAAGTTTGAAGCCGTGTAGGTCTGAGTTTTGAGTTGATCTGGATTATTAGTTGTGTTTGTGTGTATGGTAAACTAGGTAGTAGTTAAAAGGCTAATATTCTACAATAAAGGATTGTTTAGTCGGGGATGACTGAGATGACTGACTGCAGCTATAACATCAAACTGATGACATAGACAGAAAAGAAGTAGTTTTAATCAGAGTCATATTCATGTCATTTAACCTTTGTTTTGCCAATTTTATTGATGATCTCTATCATTATTCCCTTTGAGATATTCCCAGTTAAAGAGGTTGTATAACAGAAATGATAAATCTGACTTTCATACATCTGATTTATGAAAGGTTACAGATGTTTCTGATTGACCATAAAGATGAGCATGACAACGATTTTATTCTTTTGGAGAATCTTTTGATGTTCTATTAAAACACAATAGAACAATGCCATGATTTCAAATTGTGGCCGTACAAAAACACAACTGAAATGAATAGAGACTTTTTAATGCGTATTCTATCGATCTCGAAAATCTACTTTTTAAGCGAAATGTAAAGGTTGTGATTCATTTCAGGAATGGTGCTCTTAAAAAGTAAATGAAATGATCAGAAACAGATTACATTTACCTTCTGTCTGACTTCTGTTGTTTGACTGTGTATTTTCTTACGGTCTGTTGTTTACAACTTTAATATTAAAAGACGACCTATTATGCCCCTTTTTGCAAGATGAGCACGACAAATTTGTGCAGTCTAAATCAAAGGGCTTTTATGTGCAATTTTTAACTACCACATTCCTATTTACCATCTTTCTGGAAGCACGTTGAGACAGCAGATTGTGAAAACTGACAGAGACAATGGCAGCTTTAGCTGCATTAGCCTTCCAGAGTGCCAAGAAGCTCTTTCAGGAAGGCAGTTTGGAAAACAAAATATGACGTATGATATTTCGTCTGGAGCTGAATTTCACACACGAAGCGTTGGTATCGGCCCCTCTTTCAGCAACAACCTTTGTCAAAATACAGTGTTGAACTGTTCCTCGTTTGTGAAGCTGTCTGGCATAAAATGATTGGCAGAAACATATAAGACTTTACTGTTTTTTCTGGAATATTTCCATCACTGTGTCCTCAGTGGAGAAAGAGGGAGTCCATGACCAGTCCTGTGTTCATTTGTGTATCCCAAACACAACACTTGTAAAGCTTCTTTAGACTTGGGGCTTCTCTGTGAGGTCTAACAGGATAGAGATCGTCACAGATCGGCGGGATTTTCTCCCTACGATGATGTCAACATAGGAAGACATCTGGAATCACTTGTTCTGAGAGACTGATTATGATTTTTACCATTATAGGCTGGTTGTTCTCTCATACTGCCACCACACATCTTTGTTTAAACACCCTATGAAACTAAACTGATTTTAACAACTGATTAAACTGAATGCAATATAGTGTCTTAAATTATGCAAATAGGCAAGTCCATAAGCTTGTTTAATGTTTGGGAAGATTGCTTAGCCCTCCCCACAAGTCAAAAGATTCCCTTGATCCTTTCACATAAGCTAACTCTGTATTATTATGTCTGTAGTCACCAATCCTTAACTCACTTTCTATTTACACAGTGTTGACAAGTTATTAACTAAGAGTCTGATTCAGTCAGACTAGCCGCTGATTCACGATACCAGTCATTATTCCAGTGATGACTGAAGAACCGCCCGTGCAACATATTAAAATGGGTTTGGCTAGAATAAACCCTCATTTTAACAGCAGTATGGACATTCTGAATAGAAATAAAAAACACCCCACAAGTCACCTCCATACATGATCTCATTGCTCCTGCAGACGTGAGGAGACATTCCCCTCAGGCCGAGTCTGATAACAGGCCACAGAACACTAACCCTAACCCTAAACATGCCATTTTAAATATAAAAGTATGATTGTTTCCTTCCTGTAGGAAAATACATCATAGCTGTTTTGATCGTCATTCAATAGTCAATGGCCAATGAAATCTGTTTTATTTTTTCTCAAATTCCATTTTTTTCTGTTTTATATAAATCAACAATAGTTTGTTATTAGTTTGCATTTAAAAGTACATTTTGGTAGTGTTTTTGAGTCAGCCTCTTCATTTATCTCAGTGTCTTACATAACCACAAATTAACTATGGTTTGATGCAGTAACCATAGTTTAACCCTTTCAAAGAACAATAAACTTTTAATTCTTCTAAGAATATTTAGACATTGGAATTGGCATGTAAAAAATGATTACTCAATGTATAAATAAATAAATCATAAATGAATAGTGATCATAAAACAGATGACAGTTCCTGTCTTTGATCAAAAAGATGACATTGGTTTACAGTGAATTTAACAACACTACTAACACACACACACTGTAAAACATGACAGAGACAGCACGTCCCTGTTTTAACACATTCTCATACACAAACAAATGATTCCAGTTCAGAGTGTGTGCTTTGGTGCACTTCCAGATGAAGATCGGTCAAAATTGGCCGGTTGCCGATTTTGGCAAATTTTGCCAATCTTCATGAAGATCCGTGCTATAGAGTAAATTCAGATTCCTTGATTACGTCCACAAAATCATAGGGCCCTACAAAGTTGATGTCCATATTTGACATGTTATGTGTTAATCTCTCTAAACCAACCCACTTCAGTCGTTACTGACAAGTTACTTAATAGTTAAGATGCCAATCTAAAAAAATTGTTACTAGTGCTCCCAGGTTCAGAGTTAGGAGCAACAACAAAATCAGCAAAAATTTAGGAGCACCCAGTTACAATTAAGAATACAATGGTCTAAGAGTATTAAGCTCAATTAAAGTGACAGTGCATTGTTTATGACCAACATGCACATGAAATAGTAACAATTTTACCAATAAAACATATTGTCTTACATAGTCACCATGGCATCAGAATAAGGGTGTGTAACATTGGCAAAAATATGTTATCTTGATATTTTTGGGATTTCGCTGATAATGATAATTAGACGATATTTTGCATCCTTCAAAAATGTGACTGTAAAAGTATTATATAGTATTATAGTATATAGTATTATATATAAGTTTTTACCTAGAAGAGCTTTAAAATAGTGTTTTTTAGATGGTGAGGACAAAAAGTTATGGAATGATAGTACAAGCCATTTTTGAATTCTACGTCAACAAATTCGACAGCAAGCACGCCAAAATGGATTTGAAGTGGTATCTTCGCCAAACTCCCGTGTAGCAACACAAAACTTGGTGTATATCGTCAGAGTATTGAGCTGAGGGTATTTAACGAGTTTTGTCATTAAATACATTTAATGACTTTTGAATACTTCAGTCTAAAATTATCTGAGTGGTCTTGTTTCAATCTCTGAAGTTATGCGGTTTGCCATTTTGGGCGTTGGCCATTTTGAATTTAATTGTGAATTGCAATATTTTTCTAACACAATGGTGTCTTGCCACCAAACTTGGTGTATTTTATTAGAACCATGCTCTGAGAGAGTCTACACAGTTTTGGGTCAGTGCCACCTTGTGGTCAAAAGATACAACAAAATTTGCTAAAATGCTAATAACAAGTCCAAATTTTGAGATATTGTCATTTGTCTCATTTAATTGCATTCGATGGCAAATTGTTCAAAGTTGAGCCTACTTCCTGTTTGCAACATTGAGTTATATTAAAAACCTACTTTTTGAACTCCTACAGTTTTTGTCTGATTCGCACAAAACTTGTAATAGCATGTAGAGACAGTGAGTGCAAAAAGTTATGGAATTTATGTTGATTGATCAATTCGTTCCCGTATACTGCATCAACAAATTAGGAGACAAGCACGTCAAAATGGATTTAAGGCTATATCTTTGCCAAACTGTGGTGTATTGTCAGGAAACTTGCCATATGGGTATGTGCTGAGTGTCATAACAGTGCCACCTACTGGTACAGAGTTGCAAAAAATGACATTTTTGCTTTCAGTCTAATATCATGATTTTGCTATTGTTTGATTCTTTGATGCATGCCAAGTCATATGATGCGCAACATTCCATGTTCGGACATTTTGGGCATCTGGCATTTTGAATTATGTTGTATATTACAGTATTTTGCAACTGCAATGGCGTATTGTGACCAAATATGGTAAGATTTATAAGAACCATTCTCTGGGCGTACCCCTGAGAAACCCCTGAGACGACACGACTCGGGACCACCGAACTCAAGAACACTGAGATGACCGAACTCAGGACCACCGGACTCGGGACAACTGGAATGACCGGACTCTAAATTTTATTTTATTGTATTTTTCACTTAGTCAGCCGAATGCCGAATATGCTTTTTTTTGCAATTTTGGGCCGAACAATTTTGGTTGCCGAAAATTTAGTGCATCCCTATGTAAAATAAATAAAAAATTAATAAAAGCTTATAAATAAAAGGCTTACTGTTGTTGTTACTGTTGCAGGGTTATCATTCACTAAAACTATTAAGATATATCCTAATTGAAACCAGTAAAATATAAGCATGAATATTGCTTAAACTTAAGAAATGAAAAATAAGTTTCAGTTGAGGCACTAAAACTATTTTAGAATTATTCTTGGCATTCTTAAAATATGTTACCATAGAGCCCTGCTAATGCACATTTTGTTTATGTTTGTTCTACAATGTGTTTTCTGTAAGGCTACTTTGCAACAATGCAAATTATGAAAAGAGCTATAGAAATCCATTTGAATTTCAAACAAAGAAGAAAGTATTGTCTGTGTGTGCTAGGGATACCACAATTCTTAATATAATATTGAAAATTGCATATTTTTTTGGTTTGTGTTTAAATGCCTTCTGTGCATTTTATTTCTCTTTAAATTGGCTCTGCTTGTGTGTTCCCATTAGTCTATGTGCTGAGATAATAAACGTCTCACCATTAGTAAATATCCAATCACTATACATTAAAGTTAGAAGCACATTATTTGACACACCAACAAGGCTAGCAGTGAACTTTGGCTGCAGTACGGGGATACAGCACCATCTTTTTTACTTGTAGTGTGGAGATATTTGGGTTTTGCCAAAAAACAGTACAAGAAGAATGCAAGGTCTCCTATGTAGCAGTAGTTGCACAATGGCACTTTAAATTAATGCGATACCTATAAACATTGAAAATAAATGTGATCATATGGCACACGCACAGACCAGAGATCGCGCTGCAGGGCCATTCTATGTCAAATCAACCAAATTTAATAAAATTCCCCGGCTCAAATACATATATTTTTTAAATGGCCCCAAATTTCAGATAATAAATAGTAAAGCTAATAGATGAATATTTACAGAGTAATGTACTAGTTTGTAGAGAGTGGTCAAAATGACAATTTTCATCTTAAATTTGGGGCCATTTTAAAGAGCCTGAAAAATAGACCAACATCATTATTTCATCTTTTCACAGAGATTGGTAGGCCTATTAGTAAAACATGTTGACTTTAGCCATCCTTATTACATTATTTGTGAGAAATCGTTGATATACGATAACCGGCTGAGTTTTATTTTCCAACTGATCACTACCGGGATCTTTAATGGCTGGGACGATCCATCTTTCAGTTTTAGTCTATCACCAAATCCAGTGTTCCACTGGTATGAAGTCATACAGAGCCATATTTGAAAAAACATTTCCAAAACTTGTTCAAACCCTGACGAAGTGCATTCAGCACAGAAATACTCGCCATTTAAAACTTTGATCATGTCTAGTATGAGCATCCAACTCTTTAACAGTGTAAATAAGTCAGAATGCATGAAATAGCATGATACACACCCTTTTAATATAGAAAGTTGTTACATTATAAACGTACTACATTATAAATAGCACAGTATTGCCATTCAGTTACTTGTTTGTGTTTTTGACGCATACATGTTAATGCAAATGCTCATTGTGTCTATTTTTACCAAACATACACAGATTTTATTTTTTTATTTTACAAATGTGACGCAATCTATAGCTTGCCTACACGTTTTAACAGCTCTAGAAACATTATATGCTACCTAAAATAGAATAAAATAGAAATCAAGCAAAATCAAGTTTAACGTGGAAACCTGATGCTTAAAAGAAAAGAGACAGCTCAACCTTTCAAAAACTATTAAATGTTTTCAGAACACAATGCTAAAGATATTCAATTATTTGAAGAAACTGCATTTTATCAGTAAATCTAATAAATCAAATAGATGACATCATCAAATTAAATCAATATAAATGATTGATTATTATGACAAATAAATGAACAAATAAAATTTCAATTGTAGACACAATAGTCTCACTTTTACATTCTAAAAAGATCGAATCCCGAATATCCTTAATTGGTTTCTTAAAGTTAATGTACGGCCCTGCTAACTGTATCGTTGCATTCACTGGTATGCTGAATATTTGCTTGGCTTTCTTCCTCAGATTATGACAAGTTGAGACCTGTTAACAGCCTGGAAATACAGACACTGCAATCAAACTCTGTAGGTAAGAGTTAGTATATGTGGACAGACAGATGGTGAGGACAGTATGAACATGTGATCACTGAGCACTTTCTGTATGGTTGATAACAAGCAGAAAAAACATCTGTTTCAATGGCAAGATTATATAACCCAACAGAGCCGATGACAGGTGTCTACCCTCTTCTTCTCATGTTTCCATGTGTGGAAGTCATTCTTTGGTCAAAAGTAACACGACAAAACGCAGGAATACATTTCTGATAAACACACTTCATTTCTCTGGTGTAAGAACTCAAAGGGAGTTTTAACAGTACCAATCCACCAAAGAGTCATTAAGCATGGGCAAATATAAAGAAAACAAAAGGAGGACACATGAAGTGAGAAGCTGAAATATTCATGAATTACAACAACAACAACATTCATCCTCCAGCATAACCAATGCAGTCTTCATTACACAATAAATACTGTATTAGGCCTACACAACTACACAACTGCATAACTACATAAGTGCATGAAGAACAGCACAGGCTGACGTGTGTTATTACACCCATTCCGCACATTATAAGCCGCTGAAGTCTAGGATTGTCTCGACAATACTGCTTTTGTGTAAGTTTAGCCGAGTTTAGCTGTCATGGCTAATATAAACTAGCACGTTAAACAAACTAGTACGTTTGTTTTTACGTATCACATCTAATTTTAAACATATGACGCCATACAACACCAGTCAAATGACTAACTGAAACACATTATTCTTATAAACACTGTTACAGCGTTTGTGTATTTGGCTACATTGTGAGTTGAAGTAATGACGGAACTAATATTAATATAATAATATAAGAGCAGTATGACATAACAGAGAGCGCTGGACGGTCAGATCACGTCATGTAGTTTTAGAAGTTCAGTTTCGACACTTACCGACACCGTCCTCAGATTTCAACACCATCTCTCTTTCTCCTAATGCAAATAAACACGACGAGAATTACAACTATAACTTCAACTTAACTCGACGTTAACTAAACAACAACTCAACTACAACTTAACTTTAACGTAGCTTTCATCTGAACTCGAAATAAAACGGGTGTTTTAATGATCCTTAAGCGGAAGGATTTTGCGGTTGCGAGAGGCGTCTCGGCTGCGATTAAGGGGCGTGTCTTTACCCATAACAGGCCAATCCGGAATAAACGCATCTGCGTCATGACGCAAATCCGACGGCTCCTCCCCTTAGACAGACCGCGTTTTAAACCCCAGCGAGTTCGGTGTGTGCTGCACAAACAGAGCTAGTTCTTAAAAGCAGCACAATGCCACACGAGGCAGCCTTCGTGTGTGTGTGTGTGTGTGTGTGTGTGTGTGTGTGTGTGTGTGTGTGTGTGTGTGTGTGTGTGAGACACAAAAATGCTGTCTGTAAGTATGGAGCTAAAAATGGGCCGAAACAAACCCAGCATTCCTTGCACAGGAAACTGAACTCTCAAACAAACAGAAAGTAGTGACAAAATTGCACATGTATTCAGGGACCACTAGCATGATCAGCTTTGTATGTCTTGACACAAGAATGATTTTTTATTACGCATTATAATAAATGATGATACATGATGATCTGTCTAGATTCTGATTGGCTGAAAGGTATACATTAAATCTCTTGAATGCACACAGGTAGTTCGAGTCAGTTTGATCACCGCTCTCAAACATCACTGTAAACATCAATGACAGCTTGAACTTGTTTTAACTGGGCAAATAACCATGGATTAAGTGGGATAATCGACAGCTAGCTGTGCATTAAATGATTTTAATGCACTTCACGGTGGCAACCACCCTCAGTCTTTTGTTGGCACATTTTAAAGGCAGTTCACTAGATTCAAAGCCACAAACACAGTGTTGAGTTTCACCATCCACACCCTGTGAGAACAACTCTCTGTGTGAGTGGGGGCAGGGAAGACTACATGACTAACAGCAGAGAACAGCCCTGTCTGTCTGTGTGTGATCTGCCACAGTATAGCATATCTGGCCATAGCCGCATGTTTCAGACAAAATGTACAGACAAAAAGAAATGTCACATGTCACAGATGGCTGAAGACTTCGGTTAAACGACAAGAACTGCTCAAACACACTGTTTCATTAATAGTTGACATTCTTAGACATTAAACAGTTTGGTGGAGTCACACCACACCTGTTGTGTGTATCTGTTCAAGTATGTAAGAACAAAACAAAGCATTTACAACAACAGCTACATTCAGCTTGTGATTTAAGTACATGGATTAGTGTAGTTCTGGCAGGGCTGTACCAAAGCAACTTTACAAAGAAAACAAAAACAAAAGGATACAGTGCAAACAAGGAAATATTGAAAAGGTAAAATGTTAAGACCAAATGGTAACAGAATTTACAGAACCCTAAACTAATTTAAAATCTAATATCAGCTGTTTCCAGCATTTCAACACAGTGACGGTGGCCTTGGGAGAACCCCAATATGTAAACATCTGTTATGTGAAATAGTTTGTTCAGGGCAGTTCTAAATTAAAAACAAACTTCAATATTTATAAATCCTCTTATTTTTCTCAAACGATCAACATTTTTCAGATTCTACAATGTGTATTGTATGTAAACGTACAAGTCCAACTGTATGTGCCATCAGTTAACATGCTTTCTTGACATATCATCGTGATATTTTTAACCAGCAGCTTGTTGAGTGGTTCTGTGCTGTAGGTGATGAAGATTTATAAATTGATCGTTCTGGATTTGATCTGATTTGTAAAGACATTCATGACATAACCAGTCATTTCCACAGCCACATTCCAGAGTTCCTGACACTGCCTTGAGAAACAATACAACATTCCACAAATAATTGTGTTTGTACCAGAGCAGTCAGAGGAATCCTAGACATGAAACCTTAATATAAGTAAACTTATGTTAGATAGATACAACTTTATTGTCATTGCATAGTACAAGTACACAGCAACGAAATGTCGTTTAGCATCTACCAGAAGTGCAAATAGTAGGACTGTGTAAAATAACAAGTGCAATTGAATATGAAAAATATATTTGTATACTGTATGTAAGATGAATAAATAGCAGCTATGGCAAGAGAGTATGTACAGATGTTGTGGAGTAAGTATATTAAGACTAGACAGGGGTTGGACAATAAAACTAAAATAATTTATTAGTATGGTGTAGGGCCTCCTTTTGCGGCCAATTGAGCATCACTTTGTCTTGGGAATGACAGATACTGACAGTCCTACACAGTGGCCAGAGGGATTTTAAGCCATTCCTCTTGAAGAACAGTAGCCAGGTCACTACACCATCAGTTCGGGTGGTAAGCTTCTTTGGGGCTTTTTCACACAGTAACTCTCCTGGATGTGGGAAAGATGGTAGGTGCGTTTCCATTACCCTTAAATGCGCAAGTTGAAAATACAAATTGAAAATACGCCTAATGGAAACGTGCCAATTTCGCAAAAACGACCATATATTGCAAAAAAATAATAATTCGCAAAACTACAATGAAAATGGTTTTTCCACATTTAGATGTCACATGGCATACGTAAAAAGTGATATGATATTTCTTTACAGATGGTAAGACGAGACGGAATTCTTTGTTAAAGACAAAAAACAGGAGTATAAGATTCAAAGCAACAGAAAAATGCATTTACCAAGACTTGGAAGCAGACGATATAAGTTAAACTGCCTACTACTGTTGCCATGATTTTATGAATGACATAGTGCGAAAGGACGAGTTTTAGTTGCATAATATGGTTCATTTCGCAATAGTAATAATTTCGCCTAATAAAGGTGGACTTATCAGAGTACAATACATGTTTCATATTGTCCACAGCCCAATATTTCCGTCTGGCAACGTCTGGCATTAGCACAAGTGAGGTTAGGTTTTTTGGATACAGTTCAGGTTAGCACCCGGACATCCCTTTCAAACAGCTTTGTCTTGCATGGACGGTTACTCCTGTTGGATGTGGTTTGTCCTTCATGGTGGTATGCTGACAATCCCCTGGATCCCGTGGCTCTTCATACACCACAAAGACTTGCTGTCCTGATCACAGATATGCCAGCGAGACGCGCACCAACAGTTTGTCCTCTTTTGAACTCTGATTTGTCTCCCATTATGTTGTGTGCATTGCAATATTTTATATACAGCTGTGCTATTGCTGTGGATGGGCATTCCAAGGTAGGGGAGGTGGGCAGAGAGAAACTAATTAGCGTAGCTTGTGCTCATTTAGTTTGAAGCAGGGGATAATAATTTGAATCATGTGAGTGCTTGGCTGAAAAGGTGTGTCTTTATTTAGGGGTCCAAGCACAAAGTGTTTGTATTTGTAAGGATTTTCTTATTATTATTATTATTCCTTTTCTGCCATAAAACAGTCTGGGCGTCAGACAACGTAAGTCGCAGAGATACCAAACTTGGTGGTATGGTCAGAAATCCCTGCAATTACTCAGGCGCATGCGCACACATCCGTCAGACATTAGGTGGTGCTATAATAAGCTAGTCTATATCGGTTTAGTCTATATCTCTGCAACCGTGTGGCCTAGAATCAAATTTTTCCCTCTGAATTCTAAATATTTACCTAACAAAATCTCTGATTTCATTTTGTCTATAAAAGTTTTCCGCTGTTTTGATTTGTTTCAGAAATTTACTTTTTCGAACTCCAATGAAATCTCAGGGCATTGCCCACTTTTACTAATCAGCCAATATCTTCGGAATGCAAAGTCAAAGCTTGACACAACTTGGTGTACTTGGAGATGAGGACATTTTGTGGATGCCCAATAAATGTCACCCCATTTTTTCCATAAGGGGCGCTACAACAAAAAATCCTTAATAATACCACTTCCATATGTTAGTGTAGCTTCCACATCATGTTCAGACCCTTATGACAAAAAGTTATCCAAATAATTTTGATGCGTTTAACTGTTTAGCAGATATGATTTTTTATATTTCTCAGTTGTGACCCATCAGGACTAATATGTCTATATCTTGTGTAAACAAAAGTTCAAGTCCACAAAACTTTTTCTATGTGGAAAACAAAACATTCTAACAGGCCATGTCCCAGCCATTTTTGATGACCAGCAATTGTTTTATTGAGCTATAATTTTAACTGCCAGATAATGCCTGTAGTTCCACCAGAGGGCAGAAAATAATGACTTCAAAATAAATCACAGTTGACACTAAATAAAAAAACAATCCAAAGTATTTGTTCTTTAGCATTGTCCAGTTTAGGCCCAGTTCCTCATTTTCCAGACCTGCTTGGACCCCGATAATTGCAGCTTGCGGCTATATTTTAGATTTAAACTGAAAGAGTGTCTAATCCCCAAATAGTGTCAGAAAGGCTATTCCAGAGTTTAGATGCTACATGTGAGAAAGCTCTACCCCCTTGGAGGATTTAGTTATTCTAGGGACTATCAAAACTCTGGCGTTGTGTGACCCTAAAGAGCGAGATGGGTTATAATGCGGTAGAAGTTCTGTTAGGTAGGCAGGAACTAAACCATTTAAAGCTTTGTAGGTGATTAGCAATACTTTATAGTCTATCTGGAACTTAATTAGTAGCCAGTGTAAGGATGATACAATTGGGGTTATGTGATCATATTTTCTAGACCTAGTAAGGACTCTAGCAGCAGCACTTTGAACTAACTGTAGTTTGTTTATTGATGATGCCGGACAACCATGGAGAAGTGCATTACAATAATTAAGTCTAGACATCAAAAATGCATGAACCTGCTTCTCTGCTTCAGAGACATATAGAATGTTCCATTGTTTGTCAATGTTTCTGAGGTGGAAGAAGGCTGTTTTGTGACATGTGCAATATGATTTTCATAAGACAGATTGCTGTCTAATACAATGCCCAAGCCTTTAACTGTAATAGATGTGGTTACTTTTAAGGACATTACGCTCATTGCATTCTTTACTTACCTGTTCAACTGCATCTCTGTCTGCATCTGTTCACCTGTTTGGTTCACTTACCTGTCTGTCTCCGAGTCCAACAGTTACAGAAGATCGGACTGGCAACATAACAGGTAAAGAATAACTTCAGGAACTGGTGTATTCCCTAAGAAGAATTCTCACAGCACCACGTGACAATGCCACCATCACCCACTTTGATCCGCCCATACCTTGGTCAATCCAGTGCCCTACTCTGGCTTGGCGGACAATTGCAATGGCTTTTTCCTCCAGTGTTCGCTCGCAATTCCCTACCGAGAGGGATTTTTTATCATCTCTCTGTTACCAGCTCAAGTGTTCAAATGGGCCGAATCATTATGGCAACAAGACAGGCCAGCCATTCAGTCGGTACGAGCCTTTTTTCACTATTTTCCAGAGATTATTGGCCCACCAGCGGGTGATACATCTGTGGGTGAGCATTTTAAACAAAACAAAATTTGTATTTAAGATTATGCTATCTGTTTCCGTACATTAGCTGCCAAGAGTGGATGGAAGAGCGCTCCCAGCTGACCTAGTGCCAGGGGTTGGAGCCTTCTTTGCCGCTGCATCTCTCTGTGTATGACTACACCATCGCCAACAGGATTCAAAGTTGTGTTGAAGATCAATATCTATCTCATCCACTCTTCCCTGTCCACCAGCCAGAGTACACCCGCCCTGAGCCCATGCAGTTGGATGTTAATCGATTACCATCGGCCGACAAGGCCATGGAGAAGTACATCAAAAAGGGCCCTCTCACCAACATCCTGAAAGGAAAGCCCAAGTCTCTGTCCTAGACACCCGAAACACCCTCAGCCACCTCAGCCATGGAGACCATCAAGAAAGTCTTCACGTCCTCTCTGCTTCTTCTCCAAGAAACTCCCAATGGAACAGCCAATGCTCCTCAAGACTTCATGCTCCTGATGAATGATCAGATAAACCTGAACCCATCATTCCACCTAATCTCATTGTCTGCCTGATTGCGATGGTCTCTGGAGGGGGAAATAGCAGCGGCCAGTGTCTCTGACCCTCTTCCACCGGGGTGCCCAAAAAAAACACACATATGTACCTCACAGTCAAAGGACCCCTCTCATCCACTTAGCCCACACCTCCCTGGGCACTGATCATCCCGAAGCCAATGGTACCCTCTCGCTGCTTAAAGATTGCTTCTGGTGACCAGGCATGGCAGAGAACATTAGAAGGTACGTGAGAGGATGTGCCATGAATGCGCCATGACTAAAACACCCCGTCATCTCCCTGCTGGAAAGCTTCTACCTCTTCCTGTTCCCCGGCATCCATGGTCACACCTAGGAGTTAATTTCATCACAAATCTGCCCCCCTCTGATTGATTTACCTGTGTCTTGGTGACTGTAGACCGCTGCTCCAAACCCTGTCGCCTGGTACCTCTGAAGGGTCTTCCCACAGCAATGGAAACAGCTAAGGTTCACCCCACGTTCTATGTGTCCCTGCTCAAGCCCTTTCAACTCACCTGTTTCTCTTGTCCTCAACAAAGCCTGATCCTGCTGATGAACCCCCTCTTTCTCTGGTGCTGGAAGATGGAACTGCCTACACGGTGAAGGAGTTCCTGATGTTGTGGTGGTTCCCTTTAGTACCCTGGTGGATTGGGAGGGCTAAGGACCTGAGGAAAGATCATGGGTTAAAAGAGACGACATGCTCGATCCCAATCTGCTCCAAGAGTTCCATGCTTCACATCCCCACTACTGCACGCACCTGATTCTAATCCCATCATCACTGAGCACCACACATAAATGAGGAAGGACTGTTACCCGATGCTAATACTTACCTGATGCTAATACTTTCCCTCCTTTTCACCAAAGATAAGTTAAATAACTGTTAATAAAGGACATTACTCTCATTGCATTCTTTACTTACTTGTTCAGCTGCATTTACTCCTCTGTCTGCATCTGTGTAAATAAACTGTTTAAAATAAATGGCCTGTTTGGTTCACTTACCTGTCTGTCTTCTGTCTTGGTTCACTTACCTCTCTAATTATCTCTCTAATAATACGCCTATAATTTTCTAAATCACTGGGGTCTAAATGTAGTTTCTTCATGAGTGGCTTAATAGCAGCCAGCTTAAAAGATCTTGGGACATAACTTAGAGTGAGTGAAAAGTTAATAATATTAAGTAGAGGATCTAGTGCAACGGGTAGCAGCTCTTTTAATAGTTTAGTGTGTATGGGGTTTAGTAAACATGTTGTAGGTGTAGAAGCGGTAATAAGTTTATTTAACTCTTTCTCCTCTATGGGTGTGAATCACTGCAGCTGCTCTAGGGGGGCTAATGAGTAGGACAAGAGTTAACGTTGAATGTGTAAAATCTTTTCTTGTATGTGTTCAGTTTTGTTTGTAAAAAAACTGCATTACAAGTAAAAAAATCATTACTAGTAAGATATGACTAGTAAGTCAGTAGATGTTTATTTGTCAGTGTGATCACAGTTCTAAACAAAAACCTTGATTTGTTTTAGTTCGTTTCCAGAAGATTACGGAGATGCTCGGCCCTGGCAGCCTTTAATGCCTTTTTATAACAGGCCATATTGTCTTTACACGCAATTTTGAAGACCTATAATTTTGTTTGTTTAAATTTGCGCTCCAGTTGACACATTTCTCTCATTTCTCTGTTTTCAATTTAATGCTACAATATTAGAAAATATGTCGCTTATAGTGCTGGTTACTTCCTTGAGTTCGTGTGAGTTTATGGGTGCACAGAGAAGGTGGGACAAATCAGGAAAATTATCTGTAAATCTGTATTTAGTGGTTGGGATAATTGTTCTGCCATGTCCATAATGCAGTGTGATGCGGCTATCATCTGCTATATGCAGCATGCAAAATAGTACCTTACTTTGGGGTAGAATTTCAATTTTAATATCTGTAAGATTAATTTTGTGAGTTATAACTAAGTCTAGCCAGGTTTCAGTTATATGTCATAATACGTCAAAACCACTACTTCTCATATTGCGGCTAGAGATTGTATCCAATTTTAAATCCTAAATTTGTATTTAAACATAACTACTGTTACGGAGTCGATGCCTTTAGCATCGGGTTCGCTACATCACGTCACCCGCTCTTCATCCCCGGACTGTTAAGAACTTCAGTTCCCATATTCCATTGCACTCCGCGCACCTGCCAGCAATCAATGTCACTCAGCCCCGTAAACCTGCACCGTCTGTTTCCTTATGATTATGGACTTATTACTTGTGTTATTTAAGCCCTGTCTTTCGTTCAGTTTATTGTCTGGTGTTTTTGTTGTATTAGCCGTGTTCTGTTCTGACGTGTAACGTTATTCTGTATATTTGAACCTGCTCTAAGGATTGAAAGCCTGTATTGTTCCCCTCTTAAGTGAGGACATTTTCTGAGAAGATAAGTAAAACTACTTGATCTGAATTTCTCGTGTCTGTCTCATCTGCACGGTAACAACTACCACATATCTCATCCTACACATTATGAAGTTTTACCTAAACATTCTTTTAGTCAATTCAATTCAATTTCTATAGCGCTTTCTCACAAAGATCATTGTACCAAAGCAGCTTTACATGTATGGAAAGACACCAGTCAGTGGTCAGGGATTAAAAAAAAACTCTTTAAGAGAGAAAAAAAACCTTGACATGACGTTATAGTTGCAATCCGTAGCACGTGCAATCCGTAATAAAGGACACAAATTGCCATTGATCGCATCTATAGCAGTTACAAGACACAAACATTTACTTGCTTAAGAGAGTGAATAAAAATGAATTATATATAAGGTGATAGAATTAATTTGAATTAACAGGGCCATGGGTGCAAGGAAGTTGTCTTGGGCAGGCGTCCATTTAGCATCACCAGGATGGGCATCAGGTGGGGCAGGACTGTTATGAGCAGTGTTGTGCCAGCTGGAACTCATTCCTCGGAATCCCTCGGAAAAGGGAGAAGGGGATAGAAAGAGAGAAAAGGAGAGAGGAGGAGAGAGAGGGGGGGGACAAAACAGACTAACATTAGCGTAGCGGCCGTTCATATGTAATGTATGCAATCATATGTGATATTGTATGCAATGTGTAATATGTATGTGTGCCCGGTTCCGGTTAAGCTAACTATTGCGGCCTTAGAGAGTTAGAATCTGAAATTAGGTGAATGCATGGCTAAAGAGATAAGTCCTTAGTTTATTTTTAAACTGCTCGAATATGTCCGAGTCGGGAACATTACTGGGAAGGTCATTCCATAGTTTTGGTGCTAAGTAGGAGAAGGATCTTCCACCTTTAGATTTGTTTGATATTCTTGGAACTATTAACAAACTGCCATTTTGTGAACGCAATGCCCGTGATGGATTGTATGCTGATAGTAGTTCATGCAGGTATAAAGGTGCTAGGCCGTTTAGGGCTTTGTATGTAATCAACAATATTTTGAAATGTATGCGATACTTTACAGGTAGCCAGTGCAGTGTTGCTAGAAGAGGACTTATGTGGTCATACTTTTTTGATCTAGTGAGCACTCTAGCAGCATTTTGAACCAGCTGAAGCTTATTTATTTGCTTTGCATGACACCTCCCAGTAATGAATTACAGTAGTAAATTCTTGAGGTCATAAATGCGTGGATTAGCTTCTCTACATCTGAGACAGACAGTATGTGGCGCATCTTTGAAATGTTTCTAAGGTGGAAAAAAGCGGTACGACACACATTGGAAATGTGACCATCGAAAGACAGGTTATTATCTAGAATCACACCTAGGTTCTTGACTGCGGAAGAAGGGACAATGGTGCAACCTTCTATAGAGATGTTGTGGGCTATTGTGTTGTGTTTGGAGTGATTAGGTTCAATAATCAAAACCTCTGTCTTATTGGGGTTAAGTAGAAGGAAGTTGTTTGCCATCCATTTTCTAATATCGCTGATACAGTCTATTAGCCTAGAAAAACATGGGTTTTGTCAGGTTCTGAGGAAATATAGAGCTGGGTATCGTCAGCGTAACAGTGGAAGTTGATGTCATGTTTCTTAATAATATCTCCGAGGGGAAGCATGTATAATGCGAAGACAATAGGACCAAGAACTGATCCCTGTGGCACGCCGTATTTTACCTGAGAGTAATAAGATTTTTCCTCGTTAACACAAACAAAGTGGTTGCGATCAGTTAAATAAGACTTAAACCAGGCTAAGGCTTGACCACTAATGCCAACATAGTTTTCTAGTCTATCGAGTAGAATTGTATGATCTATTGTATCAAAAGCTGCACTGAGGTCGAGTAATATGAGAAGAGAGGTTTCACCGCCCCATGTGTTCTCCCGGACTCCATTTCCCATAATCCCTTGCACTCCTCTCACCTGTTTCCACTTACTCGTCTTCTGTGATCACCTGCACCTGCCCACCGTCATCAAGGACTCTATTTATACCCTGCATCTCCCCTTTGTCTTTGTCTCGTGTTAACGTTGTGTGAAGAGTGTATCGTGTGGTTCTGTTCCTGTATCAAAGTAAAGATTATTCCTTGTGTATTCCTGTCTCCGAGTTTCCTGTCTTCAAGGTACACCGCACCGGTAACAGGTGGGGCCTAAATCCTGATTGAAATGTTTCATAAATGCTATTTTTCGCTAGGAATGTCTGTAGTTGTTTGGACACAACCTTTTTCAGTATTTTTGATAGAAAGGGGAGATTAGAGATTGGTCTAAAGTTGGATAGGTCTCCCTGGTTGAGATTAGTTTTTTTAATGAGAGGCCTAATAACTGCCATTTTGAAGGCTGCTGGAACTTAACCTAATTCTAATGATGAGTTAATAATAGTGAGCACTGGTTCCGATACTGCAGGAAAAATGTCTTTTAGTAATTTTGTGGGGGCGGAATCTAATATACAGGATGATGATTTTGATGAATTTATTATTTTTGTGAGCTCATCCATTGTAATAGCAGTAAGTGATTCAAGTTGTACTAGTGGCTGCATGCGGAACGGGATACTATCAGATATAGAGGTGGCTAGTTGTGTAGATGCAATATTTTCTCTAATCTGCTCGATTTTATTTTCAAAGAATTTCATAAAATCATTACTATCGTGCTGTAGTTTAGCATCTTTTTCTGTTAATGATTTGTTTTTAGTCAGTTTTGCGACTGTATTAAAAAGAAATCGTGGGTTATTTTGATTTTCTGCGATCAACTTGCTCAACAGTAGCAACCTCCTAGCAAATTTACCAAATCTACCAAATTTACATTTTGCATGAGCAAAATCAAGTTCACGCAATCTGTAATTTTACACAGAATGTTTACTTGTTTTTACCTATTTACACAGATGATAAGGATAAAAAGACTTTGCAATGTTTCATGAGTTGTTTTGACATTCACATAATATTTAAATATGCCCACTCAAATAAGCATCTGATTTACATCATTCTCGATGAGACAGTAAAAAACAGTGATCTAAACACAGGGCTTTTGTTGTCTCGATGTATTTGGCAGATGTAGGTCATTTGGCATACAGGAAAAATGCCAACTACAGCACTGCTGAACAGAGAACACATTATGAGAACTGTGAAATTTGTTGAACTAGACACACGTTTCCCAGCTGCATTGAGTCTTCTACAGCCCTACCCGCGAAGCAGAAGATGTGATGTTATTGTCATTAGCTTTTTCTGCATGTCTTTGAGTGAATAAGTTTCGCGGTTTAACTTACTACACATGTGACACCTGTGGATTTGTCATATGACACTACATGAGTATGTGAACACATAAACGTGCTGCGTTTCAGACAACTCGGATTTTAGATATTTTGTCCTACCTCCGATCTCAATGCGTTCCAGTCAGTCAAGCATCACGGTACAATAAAGTGTGCAAAAACGATATACATTTGATTAATTTAATACAACTTAGAGAAGAGAGTTTGCTCATGTCTTTCATGCAGTAAAATACTTAAACATTTTTTTATATTTTCACATGACATGTCAAATGACGCGTCCCCCTGAGGTCGGGGATCTGTCCTGAGTTCAGATGTCAAATGTCCGACTTCGATTGCCACTCCAGACTTTTACTTCCGCGTATGAGGTGAGGAATACCCGAAATCAGAGTTGTTTGTAATGCAGCATTAATCTATAGAGTTGCTGTGAGTAGTTTATTTCACGAGCGTCTCACTGTTTCATTTGAGAAAAGCTCACGCACGCATTCAGGAAAAAAAATCGTCTTAAAAATAAAGGTCTGGTTAATTTAAACATCCGGATTAAAAACACTGTGCTATATTAAACTATATTAAATTCTAATGTTCTGTTGTATTAAATATTACAAATTAAACTGAATTGTAGTATAGAAATTACAAAAAAAAATCATTTAATGTTTAATATGCTCAGGTTCAAAAACTAGTACTTTGGAATTTAAATAAATTTAGTGATCCTCACACGGGGCACCAATTAATAGTACGCCTCACACAGGATCTGGAACACGCAGATGAAGGTACCTGGAAGTGAAGGTTGCTCTCCTGGGCTTAACCTTGTTGCAGACGTTTATGATTGCCTTTCTGGACAGAACTGGGTGATCCGTTATGCTCCCTAGCACGACAGCAGAAAACTCAGAACGGTTGATCTGTTATGCTTCCTAGCACGACAGCAGAAAACTCAGAACGGTTGATCTGTTATGCTTCCTAGCACACAGCCTGGAAACTCAGAACGGTTTTGTGTTGAAGAATTTGAAGAATTTGTGTTGAAAGGGTACTTTTATTCCCTTTCAGATAAGGAGGAGATTGCATTTTGGCGCTTGTCCCTTGCAGGGCTGTGATTGGCTGATGATGTCAGAGAGGGCTCACTCATCCTTTCGCTTGTGAAGTGAATGTATTTGCATAGAGTAAAGCACAGCATTAAAACTGTGTCTTCACTGTTTTACCTATGCAATTCTCACTTCCCAAACCACTTTCAAAATACCTTTGGCTTTGGAGTATAAACATGACAAAAAGATGTTAAACTATCATGCATGAATTCATTCATATGTGAATAGCATTTGTAAAACTAACGTATTTAACACAAATGACTATTACAAAGTATGTTCTCAAAGAGTACAGAATGAATATGTGATATGTCCAATATGTTTGTGTCCATTTTTATAAATTAAGGCATGTAGAGATGTGTCCTGTCTTAGCCAAAGCTGCCGCATGGCCGGTTAATTACGCACCACATGTGGATGTTCTGAGAAGTTTTATGGCCAGGCTGGCCTGGATCTTTGGGTGAGGGGTTTAGTTTGATGATAAGGCTGCCCTATAGAAGGTGTCTGGCAGTTTCTCTGGTAGCCTTATCTGATGACACTGGTCCCTTGTTTACATTAAAGAGGGACCCGGCTGTAAAGTTGGGACCTGAAATGCCTTCTGGAGTGCTGTTCACTACATAAATCAATTTTACTGCAGTTTACTATAGTAAATACCACAGTATACTACAGTATTATTTCATGTGGGAAAATTGATTACATATGGTCCTAATATATTCAACTGTATGTAACACTAATGTTCTTTGTGAGTTACATGTCTATTTATGCGATGAACTGCATGTGTGGTTGTTTTTAGAGATGACAATTTATACATGCTTCAACTTTTTGGCCCGTGCTACCAAACTTCATACATGTATAGCAACAGGGCATAGGCCCACCCACTATGAAGAAAGTCCCACACAGATATTATACAAACATCTTATTTACTAAAGTACTGCTATGTCATTGATACAAATTATCATTAAATAAATAAAATGTAGTTTTGGATGGTGTTTGATGAATTTGATTTGTGTTAAGCAGCTGTCTAGGCCATTTTGTGCCTGTGAGGTTTTTTTACACATCCCGCTGTTGTAGTTATGTTGACATTTTGTAGTTTGTACAAAATTCCATAAGGAATTATTTACAAAAAACTGACCCAGGAGAAAACTGCCACCAGCTCGCAGGTGTCTGTGTTTTGCCCATCATGAGCGCATCTGAGGCAGTAAGTGCATCAAAACATCACAAAACAAGTAAAAACGTTTAGCGTGTCTTTTTAAAAACATTTACATATTAAAAGAGTAAATTCAGTACACACCTTGTAATGGGTATTATGTACAGGCAAGCAGATGAGCTCAGAATATAAACGCAAAGCGGTTATAAGAATAGGGGGAGGGACGGAGGACCAGGCCCATGGAGTGGGGACTCAGGGACCAGGGTGGCGTGGGCAGGTCTGGAAGCCAGGGCGGTGCCAGCAGAGCAGGGAGCCAGGGCGGCCATCTTGACCATGGCAGGGAACTCAGGGACGGCCATCTTGACCGTGGCAGGGAACTCAGGGACGGCCATCTTGACCGTGGCAGGGAACTCAGGGACGGCCATCTTGACCGTGGCAGGGAACTCAGGGAGTTCCCTGAACCTCTGAAACCTCTGGTTCAGAGTCGTAGGCTGGAGCCGCCTCTGATGTACAATAGGCAGCCCAACAGCACCACACTCCCAGGGCAATCACAGAGAGCGCCAAAAACTCTGGAGTGACCACTGGACTTGGGACCACTGGCATGGCCAACTTTGAGGCCACCAGACTCTGGACCACTGGGACGACCGGATTCGGGACCACCGGACTTGGAACCAGCAGGGCAACCGGACTTGGGACCACCGGACCACTGGGATCATGTGTTGCGCAGGCCTCCACTGCTGACCCGGCTCCTTGGCCAGTGGAGCCTGACATGTTCTGCCCCCAAAAAACTGTTTACGGGGAACATTCTCCTCCACCTCGCCCACAGTGAAGGGTCCACCAAGCAACAGGGCCCACTCCACGAAATCCATAAAGCTTCACAGAGGATCATGACAAGTGAGTTGACAAGATATAATTTCAGATCAAAAGTTTCAGATCAAAATACATCACAGATCATTTATTATACCATGGGAAAAAAGGTAAGATTGAGAACAGAAAATCGTTGGCAGCCAGCTGTAGTAGTGGAAAAGCATGAAAAGCCAAGGTCATATCTGGTTCAAACCCAGGATGGAGAGGTTTACAGAAGTTATTGGAAACACCAGCTCAAGACAAAGAAATTTCCAGAAATCACACATTCAGGATTCATTTGATCCATTGATAAGTGACTGCATTCCAGATGTGTTGGCTACAAAGCCAGTTTTGCCTGGGAATGTTGTCTGCAACTCCTGAAGTTGTTGCATAAGAGACTGTAAAAGTGACACATCCTGGCAGAGTGGTTAGGCCACCAAACCGTTGTTCTTGCTAAAGTTTTAAGGACTTAAATTGCAGTATATTAGTTCTTATGTGTTTAGCAACTCTCATTTTGTTTGGTGACATTGTATTTGAAAAAAAAATGGTAAAAAAAAGGTTTTAAATAAGTTTAAGGTTATGTAGTGTTTTAATACTGTGGAAGATGTGATGTATGCTGGTTCTTACCAGTAGGTTGTGATCTGTAGTCATGTGTATTGGTGTCCTGAAAAGAGAGAAAAACAAACAGAATAAGAAACACAGTTAATGTGAACAGCTTGTGGTGTTTAGTGTCATTATTAATATCTTTGGACTCTTAACCTAGTAAGCCTAAACTGCTAACAAAAGTAACCAAAAGATATCACAGAGAGAACACATGTGTGCGCTACTACTAATCCACTGTGTCTTCTGTGGCTCAGATGTCAAAAGTAAATGAAGAATTTTCTCCTCAGTCTTGCATCCAACAACAAAACACATGAAACATGAAACATGAAACGAAGACATTCTTATCACTACAGGTGCTGTGTAGTGTAACTGTGGTCGCCCATATGAGGGTCATTCTCACAAAACCACTGAAACATCATGGCAGTAAAGATTTTAATTAGAAAACATATAATTAGGTAACACACAAAAAAGATCATAACAAACATAGTTATGTTCTCTACTGTAAAACCTAGACACCACTACACAAATGTGGCTTTTTGGTAATGACTGTCCTACTACAGGACTTACCACAGAGTAATAGCTCACTACCAGTTACAAAAGACACTGTAACAGTCTGTCACGGGCAATTCTAGTTCAGCATTTTTTATCAATTAATTTCCTAAATTATCTAGACTATGTTCTGTTCCGCCATCTAGTTGTGAAATGTTTTTTGGCCTGATGCCAAACTTACTTGCCGACCCCTGTACTAGATGTTCTGCCATGATAACAAAAATCGCCAGCCCTTTCCCACACAGTCCCATTCACTGGCATTCTAATCACCTGCACCTGCTGCACCAAATCAATGCTCACTAGAAAACCACTAACACTGCACTTAGTCATTGTCTGGTCTTGTTGTTGCTCTGCATACACTTACCTTACTCGCTTTCGATGAATACTCGCCTTTAACATTCTAATTATGGAGTCATGCATGCCACCAAATCCAGACCCTTTTGCCGAACTTGTGCACTGCCCTCCAAGGTTCCCCTCCCCTCCCCTCACTCTGCTACCTACTCCATCTGCCAGTCCCATGGCCCTACCAACATTATACTCAGATAGTGTAAGATGTTTTGTGTTATACTAGATGTATCTAGTGTAAGCTCTACATTGAAATGCAGACCCACCAGTTCACTTCAGATAGAGCAATGGTAGTCTTTATCATCTCGCTCCTGTCCAGTCGAGCGCTGTTGTGGGATTCTAATAGCACCCTGATAAACTCTCTCGACTCCTTCATCCCTCATTTTAAAGAACTCTTCTGACAATCGGCTGGCCCACTCGGAGTTCAAGATCAGCTTATCGGTCTTCATCAAGGAAAAACTTCCGTGAGTGATTACATGCTCCAGTTTCGCATGCTAGTAGCCGCCAGTGGATGGAACGAGACCGCCCTTCTCACCGCAAACCACCAGGGGCTCAATCCCTGAATTCGACTCAGATGGCTATCTACGACGACACAGTGGGGTTAGAGAGTTTTATGCAAAAAAACGTAAAAATATCCCAACGACTCACTGCCTGCTACTTGGATGGTCTAGCTTCTCTTCATGGGTTAAAAGGACAGAGGCTTGAGGCTAGGGCTCTGCGATTTGGGGAAAGTATCTAATTGTGAATTTTTTTTGACAGATATTGTGACTGCAATTTGATTTGCGATTTAATTTTGTAGTCAAGCTTCAGCTCAATATTCTCTATCAAATGCAGTATGCCTTTTTACCCAATGGATGGTTAGCTTCTTACTGCTAAAATGTAGTCAGTGTTAGTTAAAAAAAGGAACTGAAAAGATATTTACTTACTTCAACATTTTTTTTTACATATTTAGAAATTAAACACAATTCTTTCTCTAAAGCAAACAGTAAGCACAAATAAAATGACTTTACCTTTCTGTAAACAAGTTCAACTCAAATTAGGGAGCTTATACAAAAAAACAATAATTATCAAAATACAGAACATTCAGCTGTTATGGGAGTGCAGGGAAGAGACAGAGTCAATATGGTAAGTTACACACGGCAGGTTTACTAATAATAGTTCAACAAAAATCCATCCAGTTAGCGGGTATAAAACATTCCAAGAAAGCAACACAAATTCATCCAAAATTGGGCATCCAAAAAGTATAACAAACAGGAACAAAAGTTCATCCAAAAAATGGGCATTAAAAAGACAAATCAAAGAGAACATAAATCCGCTTCGCCTCCCGGAGATATAACAAGTTCTAATGGTCAGTGATAACTGTGAACGGGTGTCTGGCTTCCTCCAGCCAATGTCTCCACTCTTCAAGTGCCAACTTCATCGCAAGTAGCTCTCTGTTCCCGATGTCGTAATTTTGCTCTGCCGGGGACAGCTTCTTCGAAAAGAAAGCACATGGGTGAAGTCTACTCGGAGTCCCCTGCTGCTGTGAGAGCACGGCACCGACCCCCGTTGTGGAGGCGTCGACTTTAACCATGAAGGGGAGATCGGGGTTGGGATGACGGAGGACCGGTGCCGTGCTGAAAGCTCGTTTCAGGGTGGCGAATGCTGCGCTGGCTTCTGGGGTCCAATTCAGGGCTTTCGGGTTATTACGAAGCAGAGAAGTCAGGGGGGTGCAGATAGAACTGAAGTCTTGTATGAATCTTCGATAAAAGTTTGCGAACCCCAGAAACCGCTGTAATCCCTTGACTGACGAGGGCTGAGACCATTCCATTACCGCTTTCACCTTGTCATGCTTCATGTGAATGCCATCGGAGTTGATGATATAGCCTAGAAACTGGATCTCAGGTACATGGAATTCACATTTCTCCGGCTTCAGGAATAGCTGGTGTTCTCTTAAACGCTGGAGGACGAACAGAACATGTTCGCGGTGCTCAGCGGGACTTCGTGAGTAAATTAGAATGTCGTCAATATAGACTATTACAAACCTATCTAACATGTCTCTGAAGATTTCATTCATAAAGTTCTGAAATACAGAGAGGGCGTTGACCAACCCGAAGGGCATGACTTGATACTGGAAATGTCCCGCTGGCGTGATGAAGGCGGTCTTCCACTCGTCCCCCTTCCTGATCCGGATGAGATTGTAAGCATTCCTGAGATCCAGCTTCGTGAACATGGATGCCCCTCGTAACTGCTCGATAGCCGAGGGTATGAGAGGTAGCGGGTACTGAAACTTGACAGTTGACTTGTTGAGTGTGCGATAGTCGATACATGGTCTCAGCCCTCCATCCTTCTTTCCCACGAATGAAAAAGCTTGAGGCAGCAGGGGACGTCCGTAAATCCATGCTCGAGCGCGTCCTTGATGTATTCACCCATGGCTCTCTGCTCCGGGAGTGACAGGGAATATATCCTTCCTTTCGGTAAAGGTGACCCAGGCAGCAGCTCAATGGCGCAGTCCCATGGCCAATGAGGGGGGAGTTGTGATGCCAGCCGTTTGCAGAATATGTCCTGGAACGCCCTGTATTCCGACGGGATGTGTGCAGGTGAGGGGACAATCGACTGTTCAAAGAGCTGGTGTGCGGACTCTTCTCCTGCCGAGCTGGAACTAAACATTGTAGCGACGGAGGTGGAGCCAGTCTCCTTGCCTTCACCCACTTGATCACTTCCCCATTGCAGGATCCGCCCAGTACGCCAGCAAACAGTGGGACCATGGTGCTGAAGCCAGGGGCGTCCCAGGACGAGATCGATGGCCGTGCCCTCCAACACCCAAAATGCCCAAAATTCCTCCTTCCTAGATGGACTCCACCGAAGAGTGAGTAGCGGTGAGTGAAAGGAGACGCGTCCCCGACCCAGGGGTTTTCCTAAGATGTTGTGAATAGCAAGAGGCGGGGTGATGCGATGCCGAGGGGCGTGGAGACGATCCAGTAGTGACTGAGAGATGAAGTTTCCGGCAGCGCCGGAGTCTATCAGGGCTTGGACTGGAACAGAGGCATAAGGAGAAGCGATAATTAGAGGAGTCAATGACAGTTTGAAATTGGATACTGGAGGTTGGATCAAACTCACCATGGGCGGGGGAGGTCTAATTGGACAGCGAGGAAGGAAGTGACCGGACTCTCCGCAGTAAAGACAGAGGCGCTGGGACATGCGATGTTGCCGTTCCTCCTTAGACAGGTGAGAGGTGTCGATTTGCATGGGCTCGGGTGCTGGAGGGCTAGGAGGGAACGGGTATTGTGGCGATTGGGCAGGGTGCAGCGGAGGCGTGGTGGAGGCGACCGGCGAGCTGCGCTGACAGGCGTTGATTCGCTGGGATATCCTGATGGATCTCTGTATGAAATTCTCCAGGCCAACAGTGTCATCGTAAATTACCATCTGCATTCTAACCTCGTGTGCCAATCCCTGACGGTATGCAGCTAGTAGGGCAGACTGATTCCATCCACTAATGGCTGAGAGGGTCCGAAACCGTAATGCATACTCCGCCACAGAGGAACGTCCCTGGCGGAGGCGACATAACTGATCTGCAACAGAGAGAGACGAAGCAGAGTGATCAAACACATCCTTGACCTGAGAGACGAACTCCTCCCAAGAGAGATTCTCATGCTCGCCGGCATCCCAGAAACTCTGAGCCCATCTCAACGCCAGTCCGGACATCAAATTGATCATGAATGCAATCTTCGCTGAATCAGAAGGATGAAGGTTAGGCCTTAAAAAAACTTAACATCTTAAAAAACAAGCGACACTGGAGAATGAAACCACCACATTCCTCCGCTGCCCCGGTAAACCGGCTTGGCATGGCCATGGGACCGCCAGAGGATGTGGTGCTTACCGGCTGCGGTGCACTAATGTGAAGGCTGCTGATGTGCCGGGAGAGGGAGTGAAGGAATTCAGTGACGGCTTCGGATGGCGTAGACGGAGCTGATTCCATAGTGTTGGGTCCGGTATACTGTTATGGGAGTGCAGGGAAGAGACAGAGTCAATATGGTAAGTTACACACGGCAGGTTTACTAATAATAGTTCAACAAAAATCCATCCAGTTAGCGGGTATAAAACATTCCAAGAAACACAAATTCATCCAAAATTGGGCATCCAAAAAGTATAACAAACAGGAACAAAAGTTCATCCAAAAAATGGGCATTAAAAAGACAAATCAAAGAGAACATAAATCCATCCCGAAAACGGGGTACAAAAACCGGTAAGAACTCTAATAAAAAAGCTGGAACAAACAGAAAGTCTCAAACCCGAACGGGCAAAAAGCAGGTAAATCCACAAACAGGCAGGTAAATCCACAAACAGGCAGGAAACTGGAAGGTACATTAACACTAAACAGGTAAATCCAGTTGGTAAGAGGTCGCGATATTCACAGGTACAGACAAATACAGATAACTAGCGCAAAGCGCTCAGGATGACAATCAACGAAACACCAGGCAAAAACAACAATACCGGACAAGGGCGAGACATACAAACAGCACATATAAAGGGTCCAGTTAATGTCCAACAGGTGCAGGTGACTGATAGTGATGACAATGAGAAACAGGTGAGGAAGTGCAATGTGTCCTGGGAAGTGAAGTTCAAAAGTCCGGGGAAGCTGATCGTGAATCCGACGCTGAAGGCGGAGCCTCCAGGTCTGTGACTTCAGCAAACTGACATGGCTGATAAGAACCTCACCTTTCTGAAGCTTATATGGTCTAAAACCAAAATAATGATCACAGACACAGATGCTACACAAAATATCCATTAACTAAAACTGTCACGACTAACAAGATAACAAGCATTTAAAATATTGCATAGCACACATTCAAGTACAAATATGATTAACATTTTCTTTGTGCAGTAAATGCTACCAGTAAGTGGCACTACAAAATAAAGTGCAGAACAAATCTTTAATCCAACCAAAGTCTTAAAAACACTTGATTGAGTAAAGCATTTACAAATTTTTGGCCAAAAACACTAACATGTCTACCTTTGCAAGTTTTAGACATGAGCGCTCGCATGTCACAACGTTTCCACTAGCACTAAAGATCTTAAAGATTAAGATCTTACTGACTACTAAAATCTTACTGACTACTTATAAGGCTCTACATGGTTTAGCTCCTCAGTACCTGAGTGAGCTCCTAATACATTAAAGTCCCTCACGTCCATTACGCTCTCAGGACTCTGGCCTTTTGGTAATACCTAGAATTTCTAAATCAAGTGCTGGTGGTAGATCATTCTCCTATTTAACAGATTAAAGACCTATCTCTTTAACATAGCATACACATAGTCCAACAGTTTATAACACAAATCCCCTAAGGGATTGTTAGGCTGCATTAATTAGGTCAACCGGAACCGGGAACACTTCCCTAACAATCTGATGTACTTGTTGCATCTAAGGGTGTGAAACAGTATTTTGCTCCCAGTTTGTTTGTTTCTTATTATTCCGAGATTGCATCCAGTCCATACCCTGACCTGACGTCGGATCTGTCAGAAGGAGGCGACTCCCAGGAGAACCTGCACTCATTGTAGCTAATGCTAGTTGCTACATTAATGATAATGCTAAACAGTATTTATGCTAATCTCTTTAACTATTTAACTTTTTTGACTAATTAACTACTTCTTTTCTGTCTATGTTTCAGTTTAGTTTAGTTTATTTATTTATAAAGCACTATTAAAACAACAGAGCGTTGACCAAAGTGCTGTACAGTGAAGAAAATCTACATAAAGAAAAAAACTAAATAAATAAATACATAAATAACAACTTGACACCTACAAGGAATCTAAAACAATACACACAAAACCAGTGCCTCAACACACTGCAATCTCAAAAGCTAAACTAAGAAGATGTGCCTTCAGGCGTCTTTTAAAAATATTTAGAGTGGGAGACACTCTGATATGAGATGGTAAACAATTCCATCTCTTTGGTGCTGCCACTGCGAAGGAGCTAACCTATTCAAGCACTTATATACGAATACCAGGAGCTTAAAATCAATCCTGTACTGGATAGGCAACCAGCCCAAAGAAGATAAAATAGGAGAGATATGATCCCATTTGCGAGTCCTCGTCAAGAGTCTAGCGGCAGCATTCTGGACTAATTGCAATCAGTTTAGTGCCTTTTCACAGACACCTACATACAAAGAATTGCAATAGTCAAGCCTGGTAAACACAAAAGCATGGATCACCTTCTCACAATCAGTAAAAGTAAGGAAAGGTTTAACCTTTGCCAGTAGTCGTAGATGAAAAAAACTTGTTTTAACGACTGAATTTATCTGTTTGTCAAATTTTAGGGAATTGTCAAACAATACCCCTAGATTTTTGACCACCGGTTTACAGAAAGGGGTCAGCTCACCTAAATTTGACAGTTCAGGAAGAGCAGGACCACCAAACCAAATAAGCTCCGTTTTACTTTCATTAAAATTTAAAAAGTTTGCAGACATCCAGGCTTTAACCTCTTTTAAACAATTCACAAGGGAATCCAGAGCATTTTCATTACTTTTCCTCAGGGGCAAATAAATTTGCGTGCCATCCGCATAGAAATGAAAGGAGATCCCATACTTGCAAAAAAGTGTCCCTAGAGGTAAAATGTATAAAGAAAATAAAATGGGGCGAGAATGGATCCTTGGGGGTCACCGCAGGTCAAAGGGGCAGAAGATGAGAACGCCTGGCCTAAATTAACAGAGAAACTTCTGTTCGATTAGAATGATCTAAACTATTTAAGAGCGGTACCCTGAAAACCCGCCACTTCCTCAAGGCGTGAAACAAGGATCCCATGATCAATCGTATCGAAAGCTGCAGAAAGATCTAAAAGTAAAAGAACCACAGAATTACCAGAATCACTTAATAATAGAATATCATTAAGCACTTTTAACAATGCAGACTCTGTACTGTGGTGAGCTTTAAAACCAGACTGAAAAACCTCAAACACAGCATTATGGTCCAGAAAACTCTGCAATTGGCTAAGAACAGTTTTCTCTAAGACCTTAGATATAAACGGAAGTTTTGATATCGGTCTAAAGTTAGACAAAACAGAGCAATCCAAATTTGGCTTTTTAACAAGAGGTTGCACTACAGCATGTTTTAATGACAACGGGACCATACCTGAAATCAGACTACCATTAATAATAGACAGAATACTAGGGCCAATAATGTCAAAGACGTTTTTAAATAGCCAAGATGGAATACTATCCAAGGGACAGATAGTGGGTTTCATCCGACCTACAATCCCAGTCAATGTCACAAGAGATACTGGATCAAAATGAGAAAATGTAGCAGAGCAGATAATAGGAACCAATGGACCTCCATTGCAATTGCCAATCTCAGATCTAATTGCCGCAATCTTATCTACAAAAAAGTTTTAAAAAATTTCACAGGTCTCAACAGACTCATCAATAAAAAACTCTGTCACTTGGACTGATCACAGATTTTATAGTGCTGAATAGAACTCTAGGTTTATGATAGTTACTAGCAATTAGATCTGAAAGATATTTCTTCTTTGCCTCTTTAACGGAATTCTGATAAGTGAAAAGTGACTTCCTAAAAATGCCATAAGACACCTGCAGTTTATTCCGCCTCCACTTACGCTCAGCTTTTCTACAAGCCTGCCTAAGAGCTGGAGTGACCTCATTAAGCCAGGGCAACAGAATTTAGAATGGAAGAGCAAGAGGAATTAAATTTATTCAGCAACAACTCCACATCCAAATGGGAAGGGGGGTTCTCCAGAGTTGTTGTACCAGGATCACTAATAAATAAATTTTCAAAATGTTCAACAGCTATAGAGTCAATTTTCCGAACATAGCGAGAAGAAACACGCCTTGCTTACTTCATGATTGAAGGACATCTCAAAAGTGACTGATTTATGATCTGAAAAGGCCACATCATCAATTACAATATTGCAAAGTGACAGGCCCTTTGATAATCACGAAACACAGCAATTCACCAAAATGATGGAATGTATAATTGATATAAAAACCTGGATGAGTAGCAACTTTCTGTTGTTGAACTCTGACAAAACAGAGGTGTTAACCATTAGACCTAAAGCTCCCACACTTAACCAACAGGAATATTATCTAACTATTGACGGGTTCTCTACTAAGCCTTCATCATCAGCTAGGAATCTGGGCGTTTTATTCGACAGTACCCTCTCATTTGAAAGCCATGTTGCCAACACCTGTAAAACCGCTTTTTTCATCTCAAAAACATATCTAAACTGCTTCATATGCTGTCACTATCGAGTGCAGAAAAGTTAGTTCACGCATTCATGACGTCTAGACTGGATTACTGCAATGCAATATTAGGTGGCTGTCCAGCTAGCCTATTACAAAAGCTCCAACTAGTTCAAAATGCAGCAGCTAGAGTTCTCACGAGAACAAAAAAGTTTGAACATATCAGCCCGGTACTGTAAACACTCCACTGGTTACCCATTACACAACGTATTAACTTTAAGATCTTACTGACTACTTATAAGGCTCTACATGGTTTAGCTCCTCAGTACCTGAGTGAGCTCCTAATACATTACATTCCCTCATGTCCATTACATTCTCAGGACTTTTGGTAATACCTAGAATTTCTAAATCAAGTGCTGGTGGTAAATCATTCTCCTATTTAACACCTAAACTTTGGAATAGTCTTCCTAGTGCTGTGCGGGAGGCAGACACTCAGTTTAAATCTAGTTTAAATCTAGATTAAAGATCTATCTCTTTAACATAGCATACACATAGTCCAACAGTTTATAACACAAATCCCCTAAGGGATTGTTAGGCTGCATTAATTAGGCCAACCGGAACCGGGAACACTTCCCTAACAATCTGATGTACGTGTTTCATCTAAAGCCCTATTCGGACAGGATTAGTTTTACATGGGGAGGTGGGGGTAAAGTAATTTTACCTCAGGACGTCTGTAATATTAATGGCCAGAAGTGGGAGGGGTAACTCGCTTTACGCACCACAGTAACCTCCTTGTCGTCATGTGCGTATGACGTTGCGTCCTGTTATCACGTGCGCAAACACACAACATTTTTATTTTTATTAAAATTTTTTACATGTTATATAAAACAGTTAGGTCCAGTCTAACAATTTTGATTGCATTGTGTAGGTAATAGACACTTACCTAGAGCTAAAAGAAGTTTTGTGCCTCTAATAAGTGCTTTCGATCTTCTTTTTGCTTCAAATGGTATGCGGAAAACACTGGAGGTTTGCCACAGAGTTGTCTCACCACCTACAACGCAACCGAATGCTTCTTCAAGCGCCTCCATGCTTGCAAAACGTGCCAAAAACTACTTTCAAACAGGAAATGACGGAATTTTACTGTACATTTTTACAGCAGGTTTATTCGAACGGGATTAGTATTACCGGAGGTCATTTTTCCGGACCTTTTTACAGAAGGTAAAAGTCGCCGTAATCTTTACTGACATTGTCCGTAATGATTACCAAGATGGCACATTCGGACGGGACTAAAATCACCGAGAAGCTCTGGTAATAATTACTTTACCCCCACCTCCCCATGTAAAAGTAATCCTGTCCGAATAGGGCTTAAGGGTGTGAAACAGTATTTTGCTCTCAGTTTGTTTGTTTCTTATTATTCTGATATTGCATCCAGTCCATACCCTGTCCTGACGTTGGATCCATCAGGAGGCGGCGACCCCCAGGAGAACCTGCACTCATTTTAGTTAATGCTAATTACTACATTAATGATAATGCTAAACAGTATTTATGCTAATCTCTTTAACTATTTAACTTTTTTGACTAATTAACTACTTCTTTTCTGTCTATGTCATCAGTTTGATGTTATAGCTTCACTCAGTCATCTCAGTCATCCCCGGCTAAACAATCCTTTATTGTAGAATATTAGCCTTTTAACTACTACCTAGTTTACCACACACACAAACACAACTAATAATCCAGATCAACTCAAAACTCAGATCTACACGGCTTCAAACTTTAGTAAATTCAGTACACGACTTTAACTGAAATAATTTTTATCAAACTACTGACTGCAGCTGTGACGCATCAGAGGAGAAATGATCCTCCAAGTGAGTCTGGGTTCTCCCAAGGGTTTTTCTCCATATATATATATATATATATATATATATATATATATATATATATATATATATATATATATAGATTCATTAATGGAGTTTGGGTTCAGTGTTGGAGTGTCAAAATGTGTCTGAAATTAGATATGAGTTATTAAATGAGCTTTTATATTTCCTGCTTGTCATTCTGTTTATTCTGCTGTAAAGCTGCTTTGAAACAGTGCTACATTGTTAAAGCGCTATACAAATAAACTTAAACTTGAACTTAAAGAGTCTCTCAGATGGAGAACTTGTGGCTAGTATACATAGGTATTTGCAAGCGAGTTTGCTCAGCTCCTGAAAGTTAACCCTATGAACCTTCCACCAAGCCAAGGGATCTTGCTCTACATCAATAGCAGGAGTCATGAAGTAGCTGTTTAGCTCAGATTCCACGGTGTTCTCCAACTGCACAGATAAAGCAGGGGGAACTGCGGAGCTCTTGAAGATGCTGCCCAGTGAACGTTTCCCCTTCTTCACTGTGGATTTTGATGATTTCTTTTCAGCTGCACTTTGATGCATGTCACCTGTGGTGCCAAGACGAGCACTCTTCTCCTGAAAAACAGAAAACTGTCTTTTAAAAAATATATAATGTTAAGGAAATGAGGCATTTTTTTAAGCATTAAAAAAGATATCTGGAATATTCTCTTGCCTTATGTAGCCCATTTTAAATTGTTGATCAAGGAATGAAGCTACATCAAGAATCTCCTGTGTGCCTGGGTCACTTTAGCCAAGGACCCTTGACTTTACAGACTTCGTTAAGTCGGTATCATCTTCCTTTTCAGCCAGGGTTTCTGTTTTCAGGAGGTGCAGGACTGGTTTTAGGTAAGACACTTCTGTGTCCTGCCAAGAGAAAACTAAATGATGTGTCTTCATTAAGATAAGGCCTGACTCTGCTCCAAAGCCTTGCAATCATCTTTTGTCTAGAGCCCCATCTTGTTGGATACTCTGTGATTAAGGAATGCTTTGGCAGATTCAAATGCTTTTGTGCCTCACTCAGTCCCTTTTTCTTTTTCTAGCTGTGTGAGAAATGTCTAACCAGCTGCTTACAAAGTCCTGTTGCCTGATTTAGCCTTGCATCACCCTTCAAAGCATTTTCTAAAAAATAAAAAAGAAACAAATATTATTCATGATACAGTTTTGCATTTTCCAGACTTAATGTAAACAAGACTTAATGTATTAAGTCATGTTAACAAGTGCAAAGTGTGTCACAGAAAGCAATGCAATTAACAATATGTGAAATATAAATCATAAAGCAGGAAAAATAAGTTATACAAACAATTTGTATATAAACATATATAACACCCAAATGAAAAAAGCAATGCTTAAAGATAAACATATTACAAATATCTACACACTCATATGGAGAGGCCTACTTACCAATAGGAAGATGCAGTCTGTGGCCAAAGCACCGAAGTTTGGTCCATTCGCTTAACTCCACAGCTTTGATAACGTTTGCTGCATTATCCGTGGTTATGCACGTCTGTCCCTCTTCGTTCATACCCCAACTGGATAAACACTCCCTTAGCCCATGCGCAATATTATGTCCCGTGTGGTCTTCAGGGCAGTATGCCGTCTGCAGACAGCGAGACGGAAGTCATCACTGATATAGTGGCACAGTGAAATCAAGATATAGCTTGATCGTTCAGCTTGACCACAAGTCTGTTGTGATACTCATAATCTCGATCCAAGATGGCGGTGCGTGCACGTCGCAAGGCTCAGGGTCTCTCTAGTTTCTGCATTTTTGCGGTATTTATTTTGCTCATATCGGGTATGTTCGTGCAGAACAGTTGTGCCTTTACATCATACACCCGACAGGAGCTTTTGGATATTGGTTTGTACATTTCCGACAGTTTTATCAGCAATCTTCGTCTCATCCCTGAGATCGCCAGAACATCCGAAGCGGTGCACTCTACCCGGCCGGGCGGAAGTGCTCAAAGGTGGCGGCGCGATCGTAAACAAAGGCGGGGGAAGCGTGGAGGGCTAAGAGCTAAGCTAACGCTAACACCACACCGTCTCTCTCTACCCAGCATTTTTCTCGCCAATGTACGGTCATTGGTGAACAAAATGGACGAGATTTGACTCCGCATCAACCACAGCAAAAGACTTTTGAACTGTAATGTCATGATCTTCACAGAAACATGGCTAAACAGCAGCATTCCGGGCAGTGCTATTGAGCTAGCTGGACTACATACATTCCGGGCAGACAGGACGGCGGTTGACTCTGACAGGACTGCCGCTTACATTCCTCCCGATGCTGATGCCAAGCTTGCTATGAACGAACTTCATGCAGCCATCAGTAAACAACAGACTGCTCACCCGGAGGCTGCATTCATTGTTGCGGGTGATTTTAATCACTCAAACCTAAAGACAGTGCTCCCCAAATTTCACCAAAAAGTTTCTTGTTACACCAGAGGAAACAAAACTTTGGACCATGTCTACACAAACATGGCTAAAGCCTACACTGCGACCCCCCTCCCCCACCTCGGACAATCAGATCACCTTTCTTTGTTTCTCACCCCCAAGTATTCTCCCCTCATCAACCGTGTGAAGCCATCAGTGAGGACCATCAAAGTGTGGCCAGAGGGGGCAGATTTCACACTCCAGAACAAGTTTAAACAAACAGACTGGAGTATGTTTGTTTCTCAAGCAACATGTGGCGCTCACACGGACATAGACAGTTACACCTCCTCTGTTCTGGACCACATCAACACCACCATTGACAGCGTTACAACCCAGAAACAAATCACCACATACCCAAACCAGAAGGCATGGATGAACAAGGAGGTGCGCCTCCTGCTGAAAGCACGCAACACTGCCTTCAGATCAGGTGATGCACAGGCCTACAGCTCTTCCAGGGCAAATCTGAAGAGGGGCATCAAAAAGGCCAAGCACTGCTACAAGCTAAAACTAGAGGATCACTTTTCCAACTCTGACCCTCGACGCATGTGGCAGGGCATCCAGGCCATCAGCGACTACAAACCCAGCAATTCCACCCCCACAGCCACAAATGTCTTCTTCCTGAACGAGCTTAATGACTTTTATGCTCGCTTCGAGAGAGACAACACAGAACCTGCCACACCTCAACCTCAACCTACAACACACAAGCTCACACCTGTAAACGATCACCCGCCCATTACATTCACCTCCACAGATGTTTACACCGCACTGAGCCGGATCAATGCGCGCAAGGTGGCCGGACCTGACGGCATCCCCGGACACGTACTGAGGACATGTGCAGAGCAGCTCGCTGGGGTATTTACAGACATTTTTAACATGTCTCAAGCTCAAGCAGCTGTGCCTGCATGCTTCAAATCTACCTCCATTGTGCCAGTGCCGAAACACTCTGGTCCAACGTGCCTGAATGACTACCGCCCTGTGGCACTCCCATTATTATGAAGTGCTTTGAGCGGCTGGTCCTGGCACACCTAAAGGACTCTCTCCCATCCACACTGGACCCTTACCAGTTTGCCTACAGTAAAAACAGGACGCCGTCTCCATAGCGCTGCACTCTGTATTCACACACTTGGACAATAAAAACACCTATGCAAGAATGTTGTTTGTGGATTCAGCTCTGCATTCAATACTGTCATCCCCTCCAAGTTAATCACTAAACTTGGAGACCTGGGCATCAACACCTCCATTTGCAATTGGATTATGAACTTTCTGACTAACAGACCCCAACATGTTAGGTCAGGCCACATCTGCTCCACTAATATCTGCTTCCTCTACTCCCTCTTCACCCTTGACTGCAGGGCCTTGAATGGATCTAATGCCATCATCAAGTTTGCAGACGACACTACGGTGATTGGACTCATCAGCAACAACAATAAGACTGCCTACAGGGAGGAGGTCCAGCACCTGGCCACATGGTGCACAGACAATAACCTGCTCCTTAACACCTCCAAGACTAAGGAGCTCATTGTGGACTTTAGGAAGAAGAGAGGAGGCACACTTGATCCCATCCACATCAACAGGATGGCTGTTGAGCGTGTTCCCTGCTTCAAGTTCCTGGGGACCCACATCTCAAAGGACCTGTCCTGGTCCTGGACCAACACCTCCAGCCTTGTCAAGAAGGCTCACCAGCGACTCTTCTTCTTGAGGACACTTAAGAGGAATCAGATGTCCTCAGCCATCCTGGTGAACTTCTATCGCTGCACAATAGAGAGCATCCTAACCAACTGTGTCACAGTCTAACACAAGCACAAGGCATTGCAGAGGGTGGTGAAAACTGCCCAGTGCATCACAGGAACTCCACTTCCTGCCATTGAGGACATGCAAAAGAAACACTGTCTGTGGTGAGCACGCAGTATTCTCAAGGACTCCGCTCACCCCGCCCACAGACTGTTCTCTCCCCTGCCTTCCGATAGGCGCTTCAGGAGCCTACGGACTAGAACAAGCAGACTGAGGAACAGATTTTTTCCAAGAGCTGTCTCCTTATTGAACTCTGCACCTCATTGACTCCACTACCCTCTCATATACACCTACACCCTACATTAACCACATTAATAACTGTTACACTCATGCACCTTTTCATGCACCCCAGTACTATGTACTGAAAATTGTAACAACACCATCCACTGCACTGTAATGCCATCCACTGCACTGTTTGCACTATTGATTATTCACAGCGCTACCTTGCACTACATTGTACATATCCTCTTGTAAATTTCTGTCTATATTTACTGCACAATTTGTAAAACCTCTGTTTACAAAGCCATCTGTATATTATGCCATCTGTATATTATGTTCATAGTACATCCCTATCTTATATGTAAATCTTAGTAGACCTCTGTTTATAATCACCTGTAAATAATCTTAACATGAAGCACAATCTATATCCTGCACTTTACTGCATTATGACACTTCTGGTTAGACCTAACTGCATTTCGTTGCTCTGTACTTGTACATGTGTAATGACAATAAAGTTGAATCTAATCTAAAATCTAATCTTGTGGCGTAATATTCCACGTTTCAGTTTCGTCTCAACTTAACTCCTACACTCAACGTACAGCTGTGGTACTGTAACATGGCTAAAAAATGTCAGAGAGGAAAATGTATATTTCCTATCCAGTGCTTAATATTCTCGTCACACTGTGTACAAGACTTTTTTGACTCTCATTAGCGATACAGGCATTTTTCCACAGTTTTACCACTATCAGTGGTAACACTTTAGAATACTGTTCCATCATTATTAATAACTACACAGGAACAAATAAGTATTGCAATTTTCAAAATCAAGTAACTACTGTTAACTAACAAGAAAGTCTGATTAGAAAGCTGACAAGAAAGCTATTACTTACTGTTACGATCCCTGGCTCAAGGGAAGCAACAAAGACAAGGGACACACGCAAACCAAACATTAAGCTCAAGAAGATGTTTATTTACTACTAAATTAAGGTAACATTAAATAATAAAATGAAAACGATTAAAGGAAATCACAAAGTTTCTGTGTGCATCAGTAACTTTAGTGTGTAAGGCAGAGTGCATGGTTGGAAGTGTAATACAATGTTAAGGTATAAATGCAGAAAACAAATCAAACGAAGTCCAAAGCCAAAATTCCAAAGTTCCCAAAGTTTTTTTCCCCCTTGGGGAACGCCTGAA
Organism: Beaufortia kweichowensis; assembly: GCA_019155185.1. Lineage (NCBI taxonomy): Eukaryota > Metazoa > Chordata > Actinopteri > Cypriniformes > Gastromyzontidae > Beaufortia > Beaufortia kweichowensis. The sequence continues at coordinate 17,154,600 of CM032804.1, read as the reverse complement.
GCACTGGTCACAGGTATCCAATAGACTGCTAATTTGTGGAAACAGGTACCAAGTGGCAATACCCAAGACCAACAGCAGAGGTCGTCACACCCCTCCCCATAAGACAGGGGCTGCGTCCGAAATAGCGTACTGCCATACTATATAGTAGGCGAAAATCAGAACGCGAGGCGAGTAGTATGTCCGAATTCATAGTATTCGAAAAACAGTACGTGAAAAGTACCCAGATGGTCTACTACTTCCAGCTAGATTTTGAAGTGTTTATTCGATGGATACTTTTCTATCTCATGATCCCCGGGAGCTGAGTCAGCCAGAGAAGATTTTCTGCCTTATTTTAGAAAATGGCGAAAAATGGAAAAACGTTGTGCTTGTGCTTTTATTGCGCTCGTTTAACATCGTCCAAATAAACGACTCATTTATTAAACTTTTAAACAACGTAAATCGATGGGATATGTTTGTAAATTGGCTGTAAAATATCTTTAATCATTGGTATGTCAATAAGCTAACGTCGTTGCTATACATTTGTTGTTAAGAAGTTTTATAAAGCTACAAAACTAAAGAGAATTACATTTTATTTGTTTTACCAGTGTTGATATATTGGGAAATACTTGTTTGCTATATAGCAAGTTACTGTAAATATGCATCAACGTGTCAATGTAGCATTAATAGATCATGATCATTTATATAATCACTGATGTTTAAATATTAGTTTGGTATTACAGGGACTGATGAACACACCAGCTTCTCAGTGGCGGTGGAGAGTGGCGGACTGCTGTGAGGAATGTATGTCACGTGATGCATAAAATGACAGACGTAGTACGTCCAAATTTCATTCATACCTCCCGTATTCATACTATATAGAACATATAGAACACAAAGGTCAGTCATGCATCAGACTCAAAAAAACTGTTCAAAACCTTCAGCTCCCTCCTCTCTCCACCTCCACCCCACCTGCCTCTTCATTATCAGCTGATAATTTTGCTAACGTTTTCACAAACAAAACATCACTGATCAGCAGCCAGTTCACAACTCCTGAAACCCCAGCACACACACAGGTTTCACCCAGCTCCACTTTTTCCTCTTTCTGCACTCTAAACGATGCTGAAGTTACCAAACGTCTCTCCTGCAACCCCACCACCTGCCCACTCGTCCCAATCTCCTCCCATCTGCTCCAATCCATCTCTAGCACAGTCACTCCATCACTCACACACATTATTAACTCCTCTCTGGCACTTTCCCCACTACATTTAAACAGGCCCGGGTCACCCCGCTGCTTAAAAAACCCACTCTCAACCCTTCCCTCACCGACAGCTACAGACCTGTCTCTCCTGTCCTCCCGTTCATCTCAAAGACACTGGAGCGAGCTGTTTTTAAACAGATTTCATCCTACCTCCACTGAGACTGCGCTTCTGTCAGTCACCGAAGCACTGCGACTGGCAAAAGCGTCTAAAAGAGTCTAAATCATCTGTCCTCATTTTGCTGGATCTTTCTGCTGCCTTTGACACAGTTAACCACCAGATCCTACTGACATCCCTCTCATCGCTAGGGATCACAGGTACCCCACTCCGGTGGTTTAAATCTTACCTCTCAGACAGGTCCTTCAGGGTGTCATGGAATGGGGGGCTGTCCAAAGCCCATCCCATGGCCACTGGTGTTCCTCAGGGATCTGTTCTTGCACCACTCCTCTTTTCTATCTACACAACATCCCTGGGACCCATCATTCAATCACATGGCTTTGATTACCACTGCTATGCTGATGACACCCAGATTTTCTTCTCCTTCCAGCCAGACGATCCCACAATAGCAGCACGCATTGCAGCCTGCCTGAATGACATCTCATCTTGGATGACTGAACACCACCTTCAGCTAAACCTTGCCAAGACTGAGCTCCTGGTACTTCCGGCCTCACCTGCAACGCAACACAAACTCACAATTCAAATTGGCAACACAACCATTACACCATCTAAATCCATAAGAAACCTTGGTGTAATCATCAATGACCAGCTGTCCTTTACCGAACACATCTCAAGGATATCACGGTCTTGTAGATATGCACTCTACATATCTCACAGAGCACGCCCAACTGCTAGTTCAAGCCCTGGTAATCTCCAGACTGGACTATTGCAATGCTCTTCTGGCTGGTCTTCCTGCACGAGCAATCAAACCACTTCAGATGATACAAAACGCAGCAGCAAGACTTGTTTTCCAGGACCCAAAAGAGCACGTCACACCTCTCTTCATCTCTCTCCATTGGCTACCGGTTGCTGCCCGCAGTAAATTTAAATCATTAATGCTGACATTTAAAACCATCACAAATTCTGCACCCTCATACTTTAACTCTCTTCTACATACCTACAACCCATCCAGAACCCTGCGCTCAACGAACAAACATCGACTGGTGGTACCCTCACAGAAGGGCACTAAATCTCTCTCTCATTCTTTCTCCTTCTCTGTCCCCGGCTTGTGGAATAATCTCCCTAACGCAATCCGTTCTCCCACATCCCTCACCTCCTTTAAGAAACAACTAAAAACACACCTCTTCCACCAACACCTGACATCATAAAAAAAACTCTTTTCTTTCCTCTACAGGTATTTATCTAGCATGGCAAAACATTGTAAACTTAGGAAAGCACTTCTTAGTATTATTGTTGCCGCTTTTGATGTATCGTTTCATTGTCTCCTAATATTTGTAAGTCGCTTTGGATAAAAGCGTCAGCTAAATGCCTAAATGTACATGTAAATTTACGTACTGGTTTGACGGTTGATAAGTAGGCACTACTTCTAATGTAGTACGTACTGTCACAGTACGCGATTTCGGACACAGCCAGGGACTCCCAAAAAGTTCCCTGTAACAAAACATCAAAACACAAAACAGTCAAACAGTAAGAGATACATGATTCAAGACCAAAGCTCCTAAAAATTTCCAAAGGAACCACAAGTTAAATCCAGAAGATTATACAGCGTCTGGAGCACGTGACAGCGCATCAGCTACCACATTTTCTAAACCCCGGACAAGTCGAATGTCCAGGCAGAAGGACTGCAAAAACAGAGACCACCGGACCAACCTCTGATTCGGATGCTGCAAAGAATTTAAAAAGATTAATGGATTATGATCCGTATATATAACAATAGGTGCGTTGGAATTTAAATACACAGAAAAATGCTGCAAGACCCAAATAAGGGCCAACGCTTCTTTTTTGTCTACAGAGTAATTACGCTGGTACGACTTAAACTTTCTTGAAATGAAACTAACGGGATGATCTACTCCATCAGCATCAGACTGCTGAAAGACAGCTCCAGTGCCCACGTTACTGGCATCGACGTGCAACGTGAAAGTTCTCTCAAAACACGGAGCCGCAAGCACAGGCACAGAACACAGCAAAGTCTTCACATTTTGTAAAGCTAATTCACAATCGGAAGACCAAACAAACTTTGTCTTACCCTTCAACAAATCAGTGAGCAGTGCCACTACAGTAGAAAAGTTACGACAGAACGATCGATAGTGTCTGACCAACCCTAAAAACCTCATGAGCTCTTTCTTTGTTGTCGGAGAAGGAAAGTTCTGAATGGCTTACACTTTAGCCTGAATCGGGCGCACTTCGTCATTCCCCACCACCTTACCGAGATATGTCACGATTGCCTTTGCAAACTCGCATTTGGCTAAGTTCACCGTAAGCTGTGCATCAGACAAACATTTCAACACCGAACGAAGGCGCTTTAAGTGAGTCTCCCAACTATCACTAAAAACAACCAAATCGTCTAAATAGACGGCACAACCCTCAAGACCCGAAATTACTCGGTTCATGAAGCATTGAAAAGTCGCCGGAGCATTTCGCAGACCAAAACTCATGACCCGGTAAGAATATAGCCCTGATAGAGTAACAAAAGACGAGATTTCTTGTGCTCTCTTGGTTAAAGGCACTTGCCAGTAACCTTTCAGCAAGTCAAACTTACTGACGAACTTAGCTGACCCAACCTAGTCTACGCAGTCTTCGATGCGGGGCAAAGGAAAACAATCTGGTTTCGTTAAGCTATTAACTTTACGAAAGTCCGTACAAAATCTCACAGTACCGTCTGACTTCTGACCGTCCAACTAAAATACATGGAGAAGCCCAATCCAAAAATGAAGGAACTGCAATATTGTGATCCTGCATATACTCGATTTCCTTTCTCATCACCTCTTGTTTCTCAGGTGCAACACGATAAAAATGTTGTTTAACAGGTTTCGCGTCCCCCACATCAATGTCATGTTCCACCCAATCAGTACGAGACGGTGTGTCACCAAATAATTCAGGAAAACTATGCAACAAGTCACATAACTCCTGGCATTTTACAGGAGATAAATGACAGAGAGTAAACTCTAAGTTCTACAATTACTCTGAATTATTCAATCGACCACGGAATCATTAGGCGAAATGGTCCCCTCTTCCTCCCCCACTAAACTCACATTACCCACACCGACTGAAACGGCCGAAAGTGCCGGATGCAAAGATGTCACATTTTCCCCAGAGTTAGCCTCATTTTCATAATAGGGTTTTAAAACATTTACCTGGCACCGTTTAACTGACTTTTTCCGTGATGGCATTGCAATGTCATAATTTTCATCAGTCAGTTTACGCTGTACAACAAATGAGCCATCAAATTTAGCTTCAAAAGGAGAAGATACCATAGGCCTTAACACCAAAACTTGATCGCCTGGTTCAAAAACTCGATGCTTAACCATACGATCATACAATCACTTCATGTTTTTCTGATGTTTTTCGAGATTTACTTTTGCTAGTTCTCTAACCTGAATCAGTCTGTTTTTAAACCCCAAAATGTATGACGCCAAGTTTTTAGGAGGCTCTGAAGCTTTACCAAACTCCTGAAATACAGACAAAAGTCCACGAACTTTATGGCCAAAGACCAAGTCATTAGGGCAAAAACCTGCACCACTTCTCGTGCGGCTAACATCATCCATGGTAAACCCTCTTCCCAATCTCTATCCAGCTGCACACAGTACGCACGGAGAAGTGACTTGACTAACGACTGATGGAATCTCTCCAACGCGCCTTGACTTTGTGCATGATACGTCGTTGATTGATTATGCTTAATGTGCAGCTGTTTTAACACTTGCTGGAAGAGATGAGAAGTTAGGTTTGAACCCTGATCACTTTGGACAATTTTTGGAATTCCAAAGACCGATATAAATTGGGTTAAAGCTTTCACAATAGAACGAGACGTAATGGTACGCAGTGGATATGCCGCATGAAAGCGTGTGTTCAAACACATCACTGTGAACAAATAAATGCTACCTGACTTCGAACGAGGAAGTGGCCCTACACAATCGGCAATAAGATGTTCAAAAGGTTCACCAGTGGCTGCAATTGGTTTCAAAGGAGCAGGTTTCAATACCTGGTTTGGCTTACTCGTTAATTGGCAGGTTTTACATGTCTTAATGTAAACAGAGATGTCTCGTTTTAAGCGTGGCCAAAAAAAATATCGCAACAAACGATTAAGTTTTACGCACTCCCTGGTGACCTGATTGATCATGCGCAAATTTGATCATCATTTGTCGAAACTTAGTTGGAACCACTACTTGAAAAACAGGATCACCAACAAAATCCTTGTGAGGAATCCACTTCCTCAACAACACTCCATTGAGCATCCACGGGCAATATTACACTCTTCTGCTGTGTAGTGATCTTCACACGGGGCACTAATTAATAGTACGCCTCACACAGGACACTAGAGGTGTTAGTGAGACTTGATCCCACGTCACTTCAAGTGTGTGTGTATGTGTGTCAGGTGACCTCTCCCTCCTTTTAACTCGGGGCACCAGCTGAGGAATTCCACCTCAACATTCGTTGGAGTAATCCAACATAAATCATAAATAATATGATAAGAAAAATTATGTAAAGTGGAGGGAGGAAATCACCTGGAGTATCTGAAGGATTTCGTGAGATTCATGCTAACTTGTAGAGCCTCTGATTACCAACACAAGAAAGACACAGTTGTACAAATGCAAAAGGGATTTATTCACTAAACATGCAAAGGGAAATAACTACTGGATAATACATATAAATGAAATAAAACTACAACTGAATAATGCTTTTAACAAGATGTTTGAAAAGGAAATTGAATTATTGTATGAAGGCAATGACTTGGATAGACAAAATGCAATGCTGTTGCCGAATATGGTGGCAGGAGGATATTCTTAGGCTGTCAACTCCCAAAAGATAACCCCTATACCCCCTGCTGAGTAGTACATACTAAACAATACTGCATTTACTAGTGCCAAGCTCTCTGAAAGAGGTTTGGAAGGAAAGGTATATTTACGTTCCATACAGTCGGGAGATTAGTCCGGCATCGGGGGCGTCCTTCCCAGGTTTTGTAGGTTGTGTGCAGTCCGAAAGGCGTGGAATCGCTCTCAGAGAATCGCAGTCATTGAGAGATGAACTGTGCTGCACCAGAAAGATTGTTAAAGTCCAAGGCGTGATGGAAGTCGTTGCAGTTAAGCTGAGAGGCTGGGAGAGCCGTGAAGGTTGGTAAGGCCCAACCGTGCAGATAGTGGTAATGTTTAAGGTCTGCTCGCAAAGCTTAACCTTAGCTGTACTGTTGTTTCTTTCTAGTTCGGTCAGAAAGCTCAGAACAAGGGTGGATCCGCTGGTGAGGGACTTTATCTCTTTCTGGTGAGGTGGAGACTGTAATTCGGTGCCCCCGTTTCCAACAAGGTGATTGGTTATTTGGGTGAAGACTGGCCACGCCATGTGGCCCACCCTTCCCCAGCTGTGTGGAACTTGTTTGCATAGTGTGAGAGTCCATCTTAGAAAAATGTCCCTGAACCTTTATCTATGCATCTTTCCCTGTCCAAACCACTTTCAAAATACTCTTGACCATGTACTGAACGCATACATACCAAGCATGAAGTAAAAAGGCTGGAATAATCATTTGTACCTATATTCAGGGTCTACAGGTGGGTTTACACATGTTTTTATGACATTCCAGCTACATTTACGCATACAACACCATTTTGGTATGTTCAGCATTTGTAATGTGCAATTGTAATGTCCATTTTTAACAGTTCTTTCTGTATAAATGTGAAAGGTTTGACTGTCCTTGTTTCATTTATTGTGTGCCACATGGCCAGCACCTTGGCATGCTGTATCTGGAAGATCAAAGGAATTTTATTGCCATCCTCGCCTGGGCCTTAGGATCAAAGTACGGTGATAAGGGGAATCCTGTGGACCAATGAAAAATGGGTCCTCTCCTTCCCTATCTTAACCCACCAGGGGTATCTGGCAGTCCCTGTAGTCTCCTTATCTGATGGCACTGGGCATCTGGTTGTGTTAGCCCATCAACGTCCAATCACAAATGAGCAAACCATCCTCCATTGTAGCAGTTAGAGAGGGGCCCTGTCATAAACTGGACCCTGGAATGTCCTTTGTTCCGCTGTTCATTACAGCTGGAAGAACAGCACTCTGGAAGAGTTCATCCAAAGACGAGTCACTTCACTGTTCTTTTCCTAATTCCTCTGCAGAAACAGGAAAAGACAAAGCAGACAGATCAGGCAAAAACAAATTAGTACAGATTTTATCAGATTGGCTCTCTTTTTGATCACACAATTCCTCATTTGCATGTTTCATTGCACGAGTCACTACACATACTGTGTCCTGCCACAAAGAAGTCAGTTCAGTTTCGATTTTATTATTAGAGGTCACTATAGGGAACACTGAGCTATCAGCCCATACACGTTCAACTACCAGTCCGTTTCCCAAAATAATATGGACCCCCTCAACTGGCAAAAGCTGGTCGTACTCCCACTACAACCTCACCTTGAATCAAATCAAACTGCCAGTATGAGACTGTGAGGAAAAAGGTAAAACTGATTCTAGAATGAATGAGTCCATGGCGCCAGTATCTTGCAAGATTTTAACAGGGACTTCCTCTTTCTCTCCAACCAGAGATACACAACCTTCTGTAATAAAAGGCGAGTAAGAAGAGAAATCAACATCAATTTTTTGCTTTTCAACAATTACACTCCCAACAGACAGGACAGAGGCCAGCAAGGCTTAACATGTGAATTCTGTGCAGAACGTTTAGACTTATATTTAAGAACAGAACAATCTGCTTTCCAATGTCCTTTCTCATGACAATAATTGCAAGTCTTGCTTGGGTCGAATTTTCCCATGAAAACACGGTTAAACTTAGACAAAGGTTTGGACAGAGACACAGACTGAACGTCACGAGCATGCCAATCAACAAATGCAGTTTTGTGCATCCAGTACAAAATCATCGACCAACACAGCTGCTTCCTCTGGTGTTTTAACATTATGCTCACTGATATACGTAGCTATATGACTCAGGACTGAATTTTTAAATTGTTCCAACACTATCTGCAGTCGAAAACGCTGTCTGTATGCTTCGGGTACACACTCATATGTTTTTAAAACTGCAGATTTAACTTTTTTTATAAGCTTTACAATCATCGATTGACAATGAAGAAAAAGCTACTCGTGCTTTCCCAGTTAACACACACTGTAACAGTGCGACACGATTATCATCTGACCAGTCCCTTAATTTTGCCATGCGTTCAAATAGAGTAAAGAAAGTATCAGGATCATCTTCATTGAATTTCGGAACAAGTTTTAGATTTGAAACGAGTGAAAAAGACATACTTTGCTCCTGACCAGAACTAGATAGCTTACCTTCTTTCATAAGGTTGAGCTTGTGGAACTCTAAATCCACCTCTCTTACCTTGTTCTGCACGCTGTTTTAATTTCTCATGCTCCATCTGCAAAAGCAGCAGCTCTTTTTGCTGTTCAAAAGACAGAGATTGTAAATTAGATGCACCTGGTACAGATTCTTCCATCCTGGCTTCTAACAAACCTTTTTCAATCAACTCAGTTTTCAAAGTTACCTTAACATTTTCTTTGAGCCTTTTATCTTTAATCACAATTTCATAATGTTCAGCGATGCTTAATAATTGCTCTTTAGTACACCTATCCAAAAATTCATGAGAAGGCGAAATAAAAAACTCAACAATATATCAGCCATGAGAAAATCACCAAAAAACAATTCATTCCACACAGTGCAATCAAATAACGAGAGCTTTCTCTCTACCTACCTATCCAATACTCTACCTAAATCAACAATCTATATGCATTTACAGGTGGGGGGTATTTATACACTGTAGCCCGCTGTGTGAAAAACGCAACTGGTCAGACCAGCGACGCTTTCAACACCACGGATGTGCTCCCGAGATAATGACTACTACCCACTTTCAGCGCAACATTACACAAAAACAACAAACCCGACACATCTCAAAAGAAACATGCTCACGTTAAAAAAAAACAATATTGCACATATGCACTTACCAACTGGTGACTTCACACGGAGAACAAATTGACTTCGGTACAAATTTATTTTCGCATGTCCAAAATACCTAATTATCAAACTTGAAGCATCCCAATTTTTTTTTTAACTCATTAAGCTAAAGCAAGGACGAGCCCCCAATTTGTTACGACCCCTGGCTCAAGGGAAGCAACAAAGACAAAGGGACACACGCAAATCAAATATTAAGCTCAAGAAGATGTTTATTTACTACTAAATTAAGGTAACCTTAAATAATAAAATGAAAACGATTAAAGGAAATCACAAAGCTTCTGTGTGCATCAGTAACGTCAGTGTGTAAGGCAGAGTGCATGGTTGGAAGTGTAATACAATGTTGAGGTATAAATGCAGAAAACAAATCAAACAAAACCAAACAAAGTCCAAAACCAAACAAAGTCCAAAGCCAAAATTCCAAAGTTCCCAAAGTTTTTTTCCCCCTTGGCTCAACTGGAGATCTCTTTTAAAAGGAGCGCCTGAAGCACTGGTCACAGGTGTATCCCATAGACTGCTAATTTGTGGAAACAGGTACCAAGCGGCAATACCCAAGACCAACAGCAGAGGTCGTCACACTTACAAATTAGTAAGTAATAGCACACAGGTGACACTGGTATTTCACTATTAACTAATCAATAACTTATATTTTTTCCATTCTTCCCAGTGAACTAATAAGAAATTACATAACCAAACAATAAGTAATGCAGGACAAATTATTAGCACTACATTAACATTTTAAATGCTACTGTAAACAAATACGCAAGACTGTTTACATAATCAATAGGTAACCTAATAACAGACCCGATCTCCTACTACCATAACCAAAACCCCTCACCATCTGCCCTTAGGAAAACTGGTCCTCTCCCCATACCTCACAGACCCTGGTCCCACATTGAAGTCGATTTTGTCACTAATTCCCATACCTGCAAACTTGTAGTCATAGATACATTTTAAAAAGCCTGTAAACTCATACCCCTTAAGGAACTACTGTACCAACACGTGTTCCTGTAACTTTGTCATTCCAGAGGATATTGTCTCTCCGATCATGAGACAATTCGATTAGTCTTCCAACCACCCATGTTCCCATAGACAGATGAACCCTTTGAGGTTCCAGCTGTGGCCCACTGGTTCCGTCAGAGCGAGAGGGTATGGAACCCAGCACATGACTATCTTCAACAGGCAGTTTGGAGAAACAAAACACACACAGACACCCGGCATTCCATGACCCCTACCTGTCACTCTAGGGACCAGGTATGGCTGTCCACAAAAGATCTCTGTCTCCGGCTGCTGTTGTAAGCTCCCCACTACATAGGTCTATTCCCCATCCTAAAACAGATCACATATCACCTTCAACTTCCTGCACAATACCGCATCCATCCTACCTTTCATGTTTCTCTTCTTAAACCTTGCACTAACCCTATCACTCCCTCTGCTCCAGTTGCTGGTGATCCCAAGGTGCCCCCCTCTTCCGGAAGTGATCGAGGAAGAATTCATCTACCAGGTCCACAAGATCCTTGACTCAGAGGCAGCCAGCTCAAATACCTCGTAGACTGGGAGGGTCCCGAGGAACAGTCCTGGGTATCTCGTGAGGATGTCGTCATCCACCACTAGTTTGAATGAGCAGTGCATCAACAATGGAGCTCCACACATAACACACTCATAGATATTCATGATGATGATCTTTCGGCACTGTATGCTGTCTATTATATCCCGCCTCTCCCGCAAAGACGCACTGCATTAAGCTGCAGACACAATTATTTTAACAATAGTAGACCCAGATAGCAGGTAAATAAATGGACACTTTGGCTGTAACCCTAGAGTAAACACAAATGCAGCAAAATTAAAGTATTTTCATCAGAGTGACAGTCAGTTTATGGTTCACTTTATATGACTCCAACTGTTCAGCTACTGTACACCAGTCTTTGATTCATGAAAAATACAGACAAATGTTGTTTTTTATATAATAATGTATTTATTTTTACATAATTCTTGCGAATGACAGCATGAATGACAAAAGAACATGATGACTTACACATTGTCGAGACATAATAAGCTGTAAAACATTTCTATATGAGTCAGCAGCGCTTCTACACAATGGCACTGTATTCATCAAAAGTGCTCAGGGACGATGATCTTCCTATAATATTTTTACATAGAGCCATATGTGCTGTATTTAAGCTTCTTCTGCTCTGCGTGAGCTGATCCTCTTCTGATAAAGACATGCAGCATTAAAAAGCCTCAGAATAACGATAAAAGAAGCACACAGCAACAACAACACGGAATGTATTCTTCATCTACGTCGCTCTATATTCACCTCAGGTTTGCTGCTGACCCCTAGCGGCAACAACAGCCAACATAACACACTTATTCTATTAAAGAGGTCATATGATGGTTCTAAAAAGAACATTATTTTGTTAATTTGGTTTAATACAATGTGTTTACGTGGTTTTAGGGTTAAAAATGCATTATTTTACACATACCAGAGATTATTGCTGTTCCTCTCTGCCTCGCCTTTCTGAAACGCATCGAGTTTTACAAAGCTCATCATTCTAAATGATTGGCCAGCGATCCAAAGCACTGTGATTGGCCTGAATACCGTGAGCGTGTGACGGAAATGTTACGCCTCTTACCATATATGAAAAACATGGCGGCCCCAGCGGCAACAATAAAATAGCGAAATAAAGGTACGCCTTCTTTCTTTGTGTATACATTTGGCCAATTAGGAAACTTTGCTGGGATGGGGCCGTGTTTCAACGAGCCATTTTAGGAAGGTGTGGCTGAGCCTTAACACTTACAAAGAATATCTCTTTGGGTTTGAGTCTTTAAGCTTTGTAACTCTGCAGATGCCAATTTAAAGCCACAGAACCAAAAAAAATATATTTTAATTATTTTAACTGATGAAATATACATTTTTAAAAAATATTGCCCAGTGGGGAGATAATATGTGACCTTACCTGTGAAAACCCAAGTGTTTTTTGTGATTTTTTGATCTGTGTATTTAAGTAAAGCTGGCAAAAAGGTGGGATTCTGTAACCAGATGAGTTCTATAATAATGTTATGGATAACATCCTAAAGAACATTCTGTGAAAATATAACCTGGATATCTTTAAAATTGACTTCGTAAGATTATGTCAAAGACTTAAATCATAATGAAATTAGTAGGTAAAATCATTCATCATTAAATTACAACATGTAAGGCTGGTGCCAAGATGACCAAACCAAAAGAGCATCACATCCTGGGAAACAAAGAACTCTTTCCTTTACGAGTTTGCATCCCCATGTCAGATAACACACCTCATGGGATGATGATTACAAACTCACACCACATCTGTTCTCTTCTCCTCCTCTCTCTATCCACTTCCTCTCGGCTCACAGAACCCTAAAACTCACCCATGAACTGTATTTTAGATATACCACATTCTGTGTGGACAAAATATCTAAATATTCATGTCTGATATCATTTGAAATGTCTCAAATGAGGCGAAATGACACAATGGTTTCTTCCCCACAACAGTAGAGCAGATCATAAGATAGGTTTAAGAGTTTGGAGATATTCTGCTCACTGCTGTGGGTGTGTCCTTCCTGCGTTCTGTCATGTTAATGGCCATTTGTGGCCTTATCAGATTCAGAGTCTTTCCAAAGTAAATTACATCTCTATTTGGAGGAAGTATACTTTGATCTGGGTATTTAAGGGAAGCTGGCAAAAAGGTGGGATTCTGTAACCAGATGAGTCTTATAGTGTTGTGTGTTGCTCTATTTGAATTTGTTCTGCATTGTTCTTAATTTATAGACTATGAGATTGTTACATCCATGTTACAGCAAATCTACGTTCAGGTTAGTTACAGACTAAAATCCTGTCTAGGTGGAACATTTGGGGCTAATAATGAGAATTTCCGTGTAGAGCAATAAAAGTGATGTTTGACCTTAATTGGGTGAGTCTCAACCTCTGATTATTGTAATACGTGTTTGTGATCGTGAGATCGGCCAGCGCGAGACTCTAAGTGGCATGTCAATCGGATGAACGAGTATAATTTAGAATTAGGCTGAAAAATCTAACATTTATCCAAATTGTATTTGCAATTGTGTTTTCCATTTGTGGGTGTAAAAACTGTCACACAATTCAAATGCAAATGCAAATCTTACGAGTTACACTCCTGTCATATTACGGGTATAAAAGAAAGATGGCTCGTGTTCAGCGGATGGAGCAGCACTGTGACAAGAGGGACACAACGTCTCGTTCCCTCCATCAGGGAACCATTTACAGACGTACTTTCTTTCTGGAAGGACAGACACTACGAAGGCCACAGCTCACAGAGAGGGGAGTATCTATGGTGAACAGAGAAACACAGCCTTACTCAGAAGGTGTCAATGAAGCCTGGGAAGAACACAGGTCACCTGGGAGAACCAGTTGTGGAAATATACTCAGACGGACCCACCCCAGGCAGGGGGAGGTCACAGTGTGGAGCACCAGCTCAGATAAAGGGGCTTACCTGGTAGCAGGGTGAGCATCCTCAGTATCTAGCTAGTTGAACAGGCCATTCCGCCTGGCCTGCCACCTTTAAGGTGCTTAGTGATGGAAGAGATGCCAACCTATTCACCCGAGAGGGGGGAGATGTTGACGAAGTAGCGCATGACTCGTCTAAAGAAAGGAGTAGCTTGTGATGCAAGGGATACGCCCGGCCTTCCGGTGTTAATGGCGGAGAACATGGGCCGACACTGGCTCAACACAGAGGTTGTATGCACAGAGTGCAGGTCCCTCTTGATAGAAGCGAGCTCCCCCAGGAGGGCGGTCTTCATCGAGAGATGAGAGCACAGCCTCTCCTAGGGGCTCGAATGGGGCTCCCTGAAGGCCCATAAGGACCACAGAGAGATCCCAAGAGGGGATGGGGTGCGGTCTAGGTGGGTTACACCAGGTTCAGGTTATGTTGTCCTAAGGAACTACCCGAGATGATATCTGATGGTGACTTGCAACCTGTCCTTTAAGGAGGACAACACAACACTGACGGCACAACTCCATGGGTCCTCGTTATGCGAGGTACACCAGGATGAGAAGAGACGCCACTTGAGGGCATAGAGCCCCCTGGTAGAAGGGGCTCTCACCTGGGCAATGGTGTTAACCACCGCTGGGGGCTGTCATCTCTGCATCTGCTTCCTCCTGAGCTCGATCGCCAGAAAGCCGAAAGCATCCGACAACAGAAGGACACCCTCCGATGCTGCGACAGACAACTCATCCTCGGCTCGAGTTGAGAAAGTCACCTAGATCATAGACACAATGTCGAGTGACTGACAGAAAGGGAACCATGGCTAATACACTTTTACTACAGGAAAACCTTGGTTAATTTTCGTCTGCGAGGATATAATAAAACGTAAATTAGCCATAAGTTAGTTTCACAATGGTTATGTAGTGATCCTCACACGGGGCACCGATTAATAGTATGCCTCACACAGGACACTAGAGGTGTTAGTGAGACTTGACCCCACGTCACTTCAAGTGTGTGTGTGTGTGTGTGTGTGTGTGTGTGTCAGATGACCTCTCCCTCATTTTAACTCGGGGCACCAGCTGAGGAATTCCACCTCAACATTTGTTGGAATAATCCAACATAAATCATAAATAATATGATAAGAAAAATTATGTAAAGTGGAGGGAGTAAATCACCTGGGGTATCTGAAGGATTTCGTGAGATTCGTGCTAACTTGTAGAGCCGTTTACTGTATTATCAAGACAAGGAAGACACAACTGTAATAAAAGAGGATTTATTTACAAAAGACATACAAGATTAACTAGCACACTACTAAATGATATTAAAGAGCTAAAGGATAGTAAGGTTGAGTGTAAAGAATGAAGAGAATGCAGGTAACTAAGGTATAAACTGAAATGAACTGAAAGAGTACACTAATGCCAAAGTCTCTAGAAAGAGGTTTGGTAAGTGATATTTACGTTCACGTGAGCAGTCCAATGGTGGCGACGTCTTCCACCGGTCAGGCTGGGCCTTGTTGCAGTGGAGAAGGAGTCTGAATCCGTTCAACAGCCTTGAACACGAAGCGCTGTGGGATGCTAATCTCCTGGAGCACCGAAAGGGTCCTGGCGATCTGGAACACGCAGATGAGGCCCTGAAGCTGGTGCGGAAGGTCCTTGATGATCTGGAACATGCAGATGAAGGTACCAGGAAGTGAAGGTTGCTCTCCTGGGCTTAACCTTGTTGCAGACGTTTGTGATTGCCTTTCTAGACAGCAGGCTCTAAATGTGGTTTCTCTACTTCAGTCCTTGTGGGGAGACTCAGAACTGGGTGATCTGTTATGCTTCCTAGCACAACAGCCGGAAACTCAGCACCAAGAATTTGTTTTGAAAGGGTACTTTTATCCCCTTTCAGATAAGGAGGAGATTGCATTTTGGCGCTTGTCCCTTGCAGGGCTGTGATTGGCTGTTGATGTCAGAGGGGCTCACTCATCCTTTTGCCTCAGTAGTGAACGTATTTTCATAGAGTAAAGCACAGCATTAAAACTGTGTCTTCACTGTTCTACCTATGCAATTCTCACTTCCCAAACCACTTTCAAAATACCTTTGGCTTTGTGCTGAATACACAGAGTATAAACATGACAAAAAGATGTTAAACTATCATGCATGAAATCATTCATATGTGAATAGCATTTGTAAAACTTCCGTATTTAACACAAATGACTATTACAAAGTATGTTCTCAAAGAGTACAGAATGAATATGTGATATGTCCAATATGTTTGTGTCCATTTTTATAAATTAAGGAATGTAGAGATGTGTCCTTTGTTTTAGCCAAAGCTGCCGCATGGCCGGTTAATTACGCGCCACATGTGGAGGTCCTGAGGAGTTTTATGGCCAGGCTGGCCTGGATCTTTGGGTGAGGGGTTTAGTTTGATGATAAGGCTGCCCTATAGAGGGTGTCTGGCAGTTTCTCTGGTAGCCTTATCTGATGACACTGGTCCTTAGTTTACATTAAAGAGGGACCCTGCTGTAAAGTTGGGACCTGAAATGCCTTCTGGAGTGCTGTTCACTACAGTAATGTGGAAAACTTATCCATAATAATGATTGTTATTTATTAAAATAAAATATAAATTAGCCATATGCGCTTAGGTATCACTTTATTTGAATGAGTGAATTTTAAAACATCTGGGCGATAGAAATAGATCAAAGAGGTGGTGAATCTAGTTTTTGAACAGGTTCTTTGAAAACTATCGGAAAGAACCAGTTCACAGAAAAGTATCTGACTTCCTATCAATAGTAGCTCAGCCGGGAAGTGGGAGAAAATGCTAGTTACGTACGTTACTGTGGTTCTGTTAATTCCGTATGACTGCCAGAGACACTAGTGGATAATCACTGCACTAGCTAGACTTTCACACCGCAGAAACTATCTCAGAGTTGCACAATTATTTGCCCCGGCAAATAGTGGTCCACAGTTAATAATTCAGTCTTCATATTCACACCAGATTCAACACGTTCAGGACTTTACAGCAAGAACTATGTTCAAACATCTCAAAATCACAAGTGTTCTACGTTCTGCACTCACAAATGATTATCCCCCTACATATCTGAGAATTGCACTGGCTCCATTAGCTCTACATCAGAAAACTATTTCTTACTTGTACTGTGATGTTTGTGATGTGTTTAAGCGCATCATAAGCATTAATATGTGACCAGTGAGCTGCTGCTCACCTGTTGTTTATGCCTCTTGGAGTGCGTCACGGTCAAAAACCTGTCTCTTCCTTTCGTGGCTATGTACTACGGAGGTATGTTTGTAGCCTTTTAACCTAGCTCTTTAATTGTTGTGTTGTGTAGTGATACTGTTCTTAATTCATTTGTTCCATTTCATCTTTGTCAACATGTATGGGTCAGTCTGGCCAAGGATGAGCTGGCATGAGACGGCATGCCAAATGAGAGTAGGCATGAAACAGAAGTGGTGATTGTCTTCTTTTCCGTATTGTGACGTATCTCTGAGTAAAACGGCTTCTGATATGAGCAATTGTAGTGCGGGGCTTAATTTCAACAATTGATTGGATCGTTTTCTGCAACAGACAGCTGGAACGCACTGGCAGACTTCTTTGTCTATGCTGGCAGAAAGGAGTCTCCTATAGCCCCACCCTTGCGCCCTTCCTTGTGACCAGAAGTGAGGAGTGGTCGTTTTGAGGGCAGGAGGAGGTTAACATTTTTGATTATGAATGCACACAAATTAGAAAATTTTAAAGTGCACAGATAATTCATTTATATAAAACACCACAATATTCCACAAAAAAAAATAACAGTTGTCAATTTCAATTTTATGGTGCCTTTAATCATGCCCCGCTGGTACTCACTGACTATAAATGCAGGTGCCAACCAGCCACCCCTTTCTCTTTTTACATTTACATTTAAAGATGGCGGCGCGTGTACACGCAGCGGCTCAGCGCTCCACGTATCGGCTCCTCTTGTATAGTTTATTGGTAGTTTATGTTTCACTGAGTGTCACGCATGCACAAATATATGCACGGAAATACAGTCGGCACGAATTGATCGCCATTGGTCTGATGCCTGGAGGCTGTATTTTTAACCAGAAAAATCCTACACACAACATACCGTTGGAGCTTGTTAGACCGCCGGGGTTTCCGTGGATTACTCTCCCAGCCAGGAAGCAACGAAGGCGGCGCAGAGAGAGGAAACAGAAGCGGGGCTGCAGAGCTGGAATACAAACCAGGCTAGGCAAAGACCCACACAAGCCTCCACTGCCGAGCCTTTTCGTTACAAACACAAGATCACTTGCCAACAAAGTCGAAGAGCTGGAACTTATCACATCCACACAGAAAAACATCCAGGACTGCTGTGTTTTGATAATTACGGAGACTTGGCTGAACCCAGCTATTCCAGAAGAGGCTATTCGGCTAACAGGCCGCGTAGCACACCGGGCTGATAGGACCGCAGACTCTGGTAAGAGTAGAGGAGGGGGGCTTTGTGTTTACACTAATAACAGCTGGTGCACAAATGCCGTAATTATTGACACTTACTGCTCCCCGGACTTGGAGTATTTATCAGTAAAATGTCGCCCCTTCTATCTAACGCGAGAATTTACAGTTATTGTAATAACTGCTGTATATATTCCTCCGGATGCTAACATTACAACAGCTTTAAGCTACTTGCTAAGTGCCATTAGTAAACAACAGCAGGCTCATCCAGACGGAGTCTTTATAATAGCTGGTGACTTCAATAAAGCAAGTCTAAAGACTGTCCTCCCAAAATTTCATCAACATGTTCAGTGCATGGATATAAGGCATCACCTCTCCCCCATCTAGGACTGTCTGACCACATTTCACTGTTTTTGACTCCAGCATACAGATCGTTGATTAACAGGGTCAAACCATCTGTTAAAACAATACAAATGTGGCCAGAAGGGTCATCTGAGCAGTTGCGAGACTGCTTCAGCCGCACTGACTGGACTGTATTTATTGATTATAACATTAACATTTATGCATCCTCTGTGCTATTTTATATAAAATGCTGCATAGACAATGTGACCATCATAAAACGGATTCACGTCTTTCCTAACAGTAAGCCGTGGATGACCAAGAATGTGAAACTCCTGCTGAAGGTTCGTAATTCGGCTTTCTGGTCTGGTGACATGCAGCAGTACAGCACAGCTAGGATGAACCTAAAGAGGGGTATCAGGGATGCAAAAATGGCCTACAGGCAGAAAATAGAGAATCCAACCTGCCTGAAAATGTCTACAATAGTGCCAATGCCAAAGCAGGCTGACATAACATCTCTTAATGACTACAGACCCATTGCATTGACACCTGTGATCATGAAATCCTTGGAGAGACTGGTTCTGCAACACATCAAGGCTGCCCTGCCATTTACCTTGGACCCTCATCAGTACGCATGCAGGTCAACAGATGATGCTATCTCCGTTGCCCTTCACACTGTACTGTGCCATCTAGAACACCAAGGAACGTATGCACGGCTGCTATTCTTGGACTTCAGTTCTGCTTTTAATACCGTTTTACCTAGCAGATTGTTCTTCAAGATGTCTGATCTTGGCATTGAGCATAACATCTGCCTTTGGATCAGAGACTTTTTGACAGAGTGGCCACAGTCAGTGAGAATGGGCCTACATAATTCCTCAACTCTGACAATCAGCACAGGAGTCCTATAGGGATGTGTGCTAAGCCCGTTTCTCTATTCTCTGTATACACATGACTGTATATCATCGTATAATACTAACACCCTTATCAAATTTGCAGACGATATGACTGTGGTGGGGTTGATCACCAGAGGTGATGAGTCTGCTTACAGAGAGGAGATAAAGAGGCTGATGGTGTGGTGCACGGAGAACAATCTGGGCCTGAACATCAAGAAAACTGAAGAACTTATTATTGATTTCAGGAGGAAACAGGATGTACATACACCATTGTATATCAATGAGGAGATGGTGGAGAGAGTTTTTAGTTTTAAATTTCTGGGCACACACATCTCAGAGGAACTCTCATGGACGATAAATATCATTGCACTGGTTAAGAAGGCACAGAAGCGGCTATACTATACCTAGTGTCATTCTACCGCTGCTCCATTGAGAGTATCCTCACTCATGGTATGCTGGTGTGGTATGGAAGTAGCTCTGCAACTGATAAAAAGGCTTTGCAGAGAGTTATGAAGACTGCACAGAACATCATCACAAACCAACAGCTACCTGCCTTGGACGACATTTTTACTTCTCGCTGCCTGCAGAAAATACACATTATTCTGAAGGACTCGTATCATCCTGCACAGCACTTACGTGAACTGTTGCCATCTGGGAAACGTTACAGATCTATCAAAACACGTACCACAAAATTCATGAACAGTTTTTATCCCAAAGCTATAACCATACTGAACACTGAACTTAAAAATCATTCTTGACATGTGAGAAGAACCATTCCTATGTGGTTATACTGAGCATTGAGCACTTTATTTCACTTAGCACTCATGTGTAGTATTGTCATACTATTCTTTGTTGGTTGTTTGGTTGATTGTGGCTGTATACGTTGGTAGTCTGTAATTTCGTTGGACGTCAGTTCAATGACAATAAACAATCTGAATCTACATTTAGGCATTCAACTGATGCTTTTATCCAAAGCAACTTACAAATATTAGGAGACAATGAAGCGACACATCAAAAGCGGCAGAAATAGTACAAAGAAGTGCTTTCCTAAGTTTACAATGTTTTGCAGTGCTTGATAAATACCTGTAGAGGAAAGAAGAGAGTTTTTTTGTATTTTTATGATGTCAGGTGTTGGTGGAAGAGGTGTGTTTTTATCTGTTTCTTAAAGGAGGTGAGGGATGTGGCAGAACGGATTGCGTTAGGGAGATTATTCCACAAGCCGGGAACAGAGAAGGAGAAAGAGCGAGAGAGAGATTTAGTGTCTTCTGTGAGGGAACCACCAGTCGACGTTCATTCGTTGAGCGTAGGGTTCTGGATGGGTTGAGCGTAGGGTTCTGGATGGGTTGTAGGTATGTAGAAGAGAGTTAAAGTATGAGGGTGCAGAGTTTGTGATGGTTTTAAATGTTAGCATTAATGATTTAAATTTAATGCAGCAGCCACCGGTAGCCAATGGAGTGAGATGAAGAGTGGCGTGACACGTGCTCTTTTGGGTTCCTGGAACACAAGTCTAGCTGCTGCGTTCTGTATCATCTGCAGTGGTTTGATTGTTCGTGCAGGAAGACCAGCCAGAAGAGCATTTTTGCCTCCTGGCTATTGATAGAGCTGTTGTTCAGAAAGATTTTGCGTCGCTACATGTGGCATATATTCATCATGTTCTTTCTTTGTTGTATGTAAGTATAGTTCAGGCTAAATTAAGTTGTGGTGTATACTTAGTATATCTTTAGTGTACTAAGCGGGAATATGCAGTGAGGGGAGGCAGGATCATGAAAAGTAAAAAATGAATAATGATAAAAACAAATTTGTCAACTGGTCTGTACTATAAATGTGTTTTATGTATGATTCCAATAATTTTCATAATTTTTATAATAGAAATCTCTAAATTTGCGCATTTCCCGTTCAAATACACGGGAGAAACGCAACGTGAGGCAGCGATGAGCGACAATGTTTGCAGACACATTTATTATACACACTGACTTTCCACAGTCTGGCTAATATCTTTAATAAATGTTTGTGATCCGACATAAAACTGCAGTGAGAAAGCTGTTAATACTGTTAATTTCAGTTAATTCAGTAAAAATCAGTTAATAAAATCAGTTATTTTTTTTCCTGTTTTGTTTCAACTGACTGACAAAATGGAAGATTATATATATATATATAAAAAGATGAGCACAATCTTATATACAAATAATATTTGATAATTATAAAAGATGTTATCATTTATAAAACAATGATTGCACGACAATGTACAGCAAACCATAATTAAAGATGAAATGAGGTTTCTCTGAAATTGAAACCAATTTATTTGGTTTGGATTTAAACTACAACTACTTTTAGCATTCTGATGAATTGTATTTGCTGTTGCGAAAGAGCTACAAAGATTTTCTTGTGTTGAAATCATTATGAGACCATCCGAGTAGACAGACGGTATTATGAGTATAAGCCAGTTAACAGCACATTTTCTGTCAATCAATCACTTTCATCTGTCCACTGTCAGTCTACCACATAAACAGAGCAGCAGAGCGTCTCACGCTTGATTCTTTTTACGTTTGTATGTTAAGTTGCCATTACAATGAATGAGAACTGGGCCTTTCATGCACTATGATCCTATATGCATTTTTAGATTCTATTCTATACCATTATATGAAAGAAAAACGGAAATGTTTTTCAGAAACAGAAACTTTATTGCACCAATGTATTTATATTTATGTATTTGCAATATTAAATGACTTCTCTTTATCAGAAAAGGCATTAGATACAGAAGGATCATTTTCAAGATGACATTCATTCTCTTTGACCGGATAGTGACGTCTAACACTTTCTCACCCGTGAGGTTCAGGTGATGAACAAGACATCAGAGCAGTCATTCCAAAATCATCTCTTGGCAAATAAGTTTCCACATACAATTTAATAAACCTTCAATATGTAAGGCTTCCATTTTAGAAATGTGCATTTTAACACATCTAAGTATCATTTGCAATATTTCTATTTATTTTTAAAAACTTTTTCTAAAACAGGAGGATTTAAGGTCTTTTACAACAAGAATGATGGGGGACATCACAGAGAGCACAAGGGACACTGTACAATGTTCCTAATAGTGAAGAATGAACGTCGCTTTAGTCCAACAGGTTCGTTTATGGAGAAACTTCTGAATCATTCGACCAAGACGAATCAGAACAATAAAATGTTAACAGAAACGGATGTTTAATTGGATGGGAAACGTGAGGTGTTGACGGCTATGAGAGACGTCACGATGACATTTACCCAAGACTAAACCCCGTCCATGGGATCCGTGCTGAAGTTGCATAGAGAGTAGAGGAGATAGAGAACGTGACGCTCATTCAGCCCTCCCGGCAGAAACACACAGTATTTTGTGTTAAGGCCCACAGATTTGCTTTAAGCTTACATGGATGAAGCATATTGCATTGTTATATGCAGCACTGTGCATAAAGAGCATGTTCTCGGACAGAAGGGGGTATGATCTGGGATATATTGTATAGTTGGAAACGGCAATACCACCACAAGAGCGTCATTTTTATTTAAAAAAGGTGTTCCAATCTAATCTATTTTTGACAGACAAAATGAAAACTGCAAGAAGATCGTACAAATCGAAGCTGAAGAATGCAGCGAGCAGAATATCCTTATAATGGCAACACTGCGGATAACGTTCATTGAGTCAAAGTGTAAGATTCGGCTTTTGGAATAACCCAGGAAATGCAGTATGAATTATATAATGTGCACCGTGAGACCCCGATGTCACTTCTCTCAGATGTCAATGACGCTCTGCTGATCTTGATTATTCTCAGGTATTGAGCACCTGAAGTCATCATTACCCTTCGCCTCAATGACTTTAAATTGCAAGTGTAAAGCTTCAGGAGACGATCTCAGCCTCGCTTTATTTCACAGTACTGATGATTTCTGGAAGAACTGGCGCTCTTGTGACACGGATCACACAGCTTCTCATCCAGGCATATAGTCTGGTCAGGGATCTGGACTTTCAGACTGCATCAGAAGAAAATTTTTCTTTACAAACAACACACTAATACAAACATCTACCTAAACACGGGTTTTGTAAACTCTCGCTCTACCTGTCAACGGCGATATCCCAGACTGCCCTGTCTGCCTCGTGCTGTGACCGACCACTTGTTACGATGCTCTTGGATCTTCTGGAAGACATTACCATTCCTTCGCATCTCCTTTTTGTATTTTTTTATTTTTTTCACCTATTGAGAGAAGAGAAATGCAATTTTAGATGCATTACTGTGCATAAGTACACATCACATACGGACCATCAATGGGATTTAAAGTGCAGTTCATTTAACGCACTGGCAAGGGTACATCAACATTCATATCATTACCGCAGGGTTTTTCATATATCTGCACTGTTATCCCTGAAATTGTTTTAATTCAAATTATTTAGGAACAATAAACATAAACTCCAACAAATTTGCACAATTACTCCATGTTTTTGTTAGTTGTATGATTTGCTTGTTTTTGTTTTCCATTCTATTTAATTGTTTAAATTGAATGTACTGAACAGAGCCTGTTTTAGTCTGTTGTCAATGCAACACAATACAAGGAAGATGCTGATTGGCTCTTTGAACAGCCAGACACGGATGCAGCTGCGCGCATTTTTATCAACGTTTGCTGGTGAGTAGGACTTGTCACTTTACATTTTGGTCTCGAACAGCTAATACATTAGTAATCCCTAATAAATAAGATGTATAATAGTTAGCCAGTAAAACTAAATGTAAGTTTAGGCTCCGTTTACATGTCATCATGCCACCGATCAATCGCATCCGCCACTTAGCTCTATGTTACATGATCTATGGGATCGTCACATGCAAAAGCGAATAACCTTCTTTATTCTTTTGTTTGGTCAGTAATCCTCATTAAACAAACAACTGAAAGCTTCACCTGTTGTGTAAAACGATAATCTCGTTCGGTGGTGTTTGTGAATATTGGCGGTTTAACGTTACCTAGAAATGTTCAACATGGCTTTAACGTAAATACAGCACAACTTTATCAATTACCTATTCAAAGTTTTTGCATGTCTTTGAGTGAAGTATTATACAAAACAGCTTAAATCTGACCCTCATCAGCGCGCTGTTAGCTAGTGCATTTCAGTTACATGCTAGAGGAATAGATAGCTAAATAGTACTTGTTTTTTGATCGAAAATTAGTTGATAACAGATCAAAAGTTGTAAATTTGCCTTGTCAGCTAGTAAAAAGCCTTCTAATGTGGACTTGTGTTTCTCTGTAGATTTCAAGAAGTTCAAAGCAAGGCTAATGAAGATGATCTGGAAATGTAAGTATTGCGTATTTGCTGGTGACAAATGAATAAATGTAAATGACAAAAGGTGATACTTGTTATATTTAATCTTTCTCAGATATTCATTAAACTATGCCTTAGTGTTTGACTAATATTTATGCTCCATATTAATACAGTATAATAACATACTGTGCTTGTTAAATATTTGGAAAAGTTTTGAAATACTGTTTCAAAGATTTAAAATTGCGTAATTTGTACTTAAGGCATTTTATTGTTTTTGTCACTCTTTGAAAACGTTTGATAAGTGAATTCAAATAAATTGTATGTTCAAATAAATCATTGTTATCCTTTGTCCTTATTTGAAATGCAGTTGTATCTTCATTCAATCATTTGCAGTTAATAGCTATATTTAAATTAAAGTTTTGGGTTCTGCAACATTAATCCACATTGATTTCACATCTGATTTCTGCATTAGCTTATACAGGTTGATTGAACTTAAAACATTGATGGAAACTCGTTGCCCTAAAAAAGTTAATTTTGTCCTGTTGAAAAAACAAAACATTTCCAGTTTAATGTACTTAAGATTTCAATAGTTCAATAGTTTTGAATTCAATTCTGTTTAAGTACATTAAACTGGAAATGTTTTGTTTTTTCAACAGGACAAAATTAACTTTTTTAGGGCAACGAGTTTCCATCAATGTTTTAAGTTCAATCAACCTGTAGAGGTTTACAGTGTGATTGACATGTCTCACTCATTCAAACAGGAAGACGTGTAAATATATTGAAGACTGCAGTTACAGGATACAAAACTGGAACATGAGAGATGTTCTTCATGTACATTTGCAGTATATAACAAACACTGCACTGCTCAGCAGAATGCGTTTACCTTTCCACCGTCAAACTCTTTGTCCCACTCATCGATGACCGTCGTGTTTTTGGCATAGCGCGCATCCTCTACAGCATCTCTGCTGATGGCAGACCTCTCACCTTCCCAGCTGAGCACTGACGGCAGACGGTAAGAAAACACAAATCAATGATTAAAGCACGTGTGCTTCCTCGTTGTCTGATAGTAGTGACACAGTTAGAGACATAACTCTGTATTTCACATACATATGAACTGAGGAAAGGCATTTTTTCTAGAAAGTGTGGTTTATCAGCATAGCTTTTAAGAAATCTTTTTAGGCATTCGTACTGATAATGCATTTGACAGAAGCAGGTGGAGGTTGTGTGCTCACCCTCAGTTCCATAAGCTTTATCTGAGGAATTTCTGAGGAGTTCCTCTAGCACATCACAGCTTTTTTTCCCATCCCAGCCCATAGGGACGGATCCTCTGTTGGACACGCCCTCAGCCTGTTTGCGGTTGTAACCATCCTGAACCTGACCGTCCCACACGATCACCGCTGCTGCAACATATGACACATTCATAGAAGATTAGAGTTTTGACTGGGCTAATATCAGGTCAGCGTTCAGCTTAGAAAACCACATTCAGACCAAGGAACAAAAGTTCCTGAAAAGCCTGCAGTTCCTGTAAACAGCAGCACAGTTTCATATTGATACTCGTACCAGAGTCCTGCTAGAAAGTTCCAAGAGCATTGCATTTGTCCGTCATGATCGCATGCTGCCCTCCAAACTGAATGCAGCACATAAATGAAGTTTCCATTCCTCTAGCCTAGTTTGCTTCCACTGTACGGTCTAAAGCCACTGAAACATTTCTCAAAACATCTTCTTTTGTGTTATACTAAAGAAAGAGTTAGATACAGGTTTTGAACCACATGAAGGTGAATAAATGATGACTGAATTGTTATAGAGTTGTCCAAACTAGCCCTTTAAGTTAACATTGGTAAGTGACATTCTGCTGTTTTTCACAGATGTACATGACAAGACGGGTGTATGAATACCTGCGCTCGGTACTTTAGACTTCTGCGTGTGAACGTTCACTCCATTCATCTCGGTCGGTTTAATCTCCTCTTCTCTGGATTTCTTCTCCTCTCTCACATCGTCAGGGTTCGTGTCAGGACCAGTGGCGTCTTCTATCACATCACTGACAAGAGAAAGAAAAAGTAATGAAGCAAAACAAAATGACAGAACGGCCAGCACATTATATGCCTCACAACGTGCGAGGACATTAAAGAAAAATACAACAACTGACCATTTGGAAATTGTAGCTACATTTCTAAACTCCAGCAGTCTGTGCTGCTTTTTGCTTTTCTTCTGAAGGACGGGCTCTTTGAGCAGCGGGGACACAGCTGAGGACAGGCTCCACCATTCTCCAAGACACCAGTCCTCATCCTGATTACACATTACGCTTATTTTCTCTCCCTTAAGGCCATTTGCTTTTTCTTCTCGTTGTTTCTTCTTCTTCTTCTTCTTTCCGTTTTCAGTTCTTGGCTTTGGCTCTGCTGGGACAGAGGCTTCAGGGGCGTCCAGCTCCATCTCAGAATTTCGCCTCTTCAATTTCTTACTTTTCTTTTTAAGCGAGGCTTTCGGGTCGCATCCCGCAGCTGAAAGATTGTGGTTCTGGATCGGTTTGTGCGCACTGGTCGGGCGAGGCTGAAAACCATTGGTCTGTGGCGAGAGAGTGGGGGCGCAGGAGGGCCGTCTAGGTGAACTTGAATCTTTGGAGAGATGGGGTGAAGATGAAGACTGCTGATGGAACGAATGAGTTGAAACGCTAAGTAGAGGTGAGACAGTTGTGTTACATAAGGATTAAAAAGAGCAGAGCACAGATTTTTAACATTAATAACATGTTAACTTGCTTTTACAACCAAACACTTTACAGTTCAATGATGAAATTAAGTACATGTAATAATCTTCCTATCAAACTCTGAATACTGTAATCTGGTAAAGTTATGTACTGTGCCTTTCTGCGTTATAACATTAATATCAGTACAACAAACACTATACTAACGAACACTAACAATACATTTGGCAATACAGTAATGCTGTCACCATCCACTACTCCAGATGTGTGCTGGTATTCTGGTCTAGTGTAAAGCAGGCCGGTACCTGTGGAGCGGGTGGGACGGTGATAGGCTGATGTCACAGGACCAATGAAGAGATGTGGAGGGCGGAGCTTCAGTGCTGCAGCTCGGGTTCTGCTGCGGACTGGCCTGCAGTTATTGACATAAATAAAAACTTTGTGGTCTAAAAAAATATAAAATAAAATAAAAATCATAGCCATGAAACGTGGCAATGACAAAGGGACACAAACAGGAAGAAAATCATTAAGACCAAACCCAAAAACAAAATCAAATAAAGTAGGAAGGGTGAAGGGGAAAAGAAAGTGTAGCAGAGAAGAATTAGAAATTGTTAGAAACAAAATAAAACAAAAAAATAACTCAAAATAAAAAGGACAGCAGTGCAGATTGCAAACGAATTATTTTGCTGGAAGTTTAACAAAAATAAGAGGTCTTATAATAAATGCTAATGCAGTAATGCCTATAAACAGAATTAATGCCAATGAACCCAATGAAGTTCTGTTCATTTATCAAACTTAAAGGGGGGTGGCATGGATTTTTTATTTCATTTTGTTCCCTGGGGTGTAATATTAATATTAGAGTAGTCTTTTTCCACAATGTTATCAACCCACTGTCTCAAGAAAATTCAGATCGTGTGCCTGTCTTCAGCAGTCTTTGGTGCTCCGCCCACTTCTGTGATTGACAGCAACACTCTACTATATAATCACAGTTTCAATCAAACATACACAACATGGTATATCTTTTAGGCAAAAAGTGTGTGTATTTGTTTCACCTTCACCCAAACAATCTACAACAAAAAGGTTTTACCACTAAAGGGAGCATAGAAACAACATTGTTCCAACATAAATGATGCACTAACTGCAACACTGCGCTTCTGTCTCATGCCACGTAATTCAAAGCGGGGTTGGGCGATGTCTACTAAACTGGCATTGGATGAAGTCTACAGTAAAACATTGCAATGGATGATGAGACTGTGTGGGCGGGGCCAGTTATCAAAACTCGCATTTCTGTTCTGCATAAGCAACTCTCTCTTTGCTCTCGCAACTGCTCAACACTTGCTTGCTTATCGAGTTCACTTTTAAAGTGTCATGAAACCCCAAAACACTTTTTTTTTCATGATAACATACTTTGAGAATTCAATGAAAGATTCATGGATTGACCGTGCTGTGGGTCTTTGCAAAAAGCTTGTAGCCTACTTTAGCCATAGTTGGAAGCAGAGGAGGGAGTTTGCTTCTGCCCAAAAGGAGCTCAACTAGATGGGGATCGTGACAAGCTATGGTCCAGAAAATCCTTGAACAGCAAACTGCTATCGGACATGTTATCTCCTCTGACCGGAAGGGTAGACATCTGACACCAACCTGGCAGGGTATTAAAATCCTTGAAGTGATCAACAAAACACTCAGCCCACTGACAGACTTCACTGATGCCATCTCAGAAGAGCAGTATGTTAGCATTTCCTCAGTCAAGCCGGTCCTACACTTTTTTAAAACAATAATGGCAGTGCAGGAAGACGATACAGATTTTGCGCGATCGATCAAGTCAAAAACCCTGCGTTACCTTAAAGAAAAGTATTGTGATCCACGTACTCACGAGCTGTTTAAATCGTGAATCCAATACTGTGGCTATGTCAGCGAGGACAACAAAGTCAGTGTCAAAGCCAGACTGAAGAATTAGATGACTAGCATTGCTATGGTAAGTATATATTTGCATGATTCAAAAACACTTTACCCACAACTGCTCCCAGCGCCCATTCTACACTGCCCACTGAAGAAAAGAAGAGAAAGACCTTGAGAAGTTTTTTTTAAAGTAGTGAAGGGCAATGAGACAGCAGCACCATCTGACGGTTCTTCTTAAGAGAATGATGTTGACATGGAGCTAAGCTCATATCAAGAAACATTGACAGCGAAGATGACCCTTTACTCTGAATCGTGTGAATCATGATCTCAATTGTTTTTCTCGTGATCTCATATTTTTGCAAAAATCGTGGTTTAAAAATAAACAGCCCATTTCTCTCGGACACCCTTTATAAGCCTGTGGTGAGATGCTTGTTATCCAAAGTCAGGTACAGCACAGTGTTTGACTGTCATCTAACGGCTATCACAATCCTATTGTGAGTTAAACAAGCCATTCGTCCCTTCGCTCTGATCTCTTGCACTATATGAGCCTCTGGTCGTCTGAGTGACAGTGTGTGCCTCTCTGGGAGGGTATTTGAAAACGAACCGGCATCTGTGATATCACAAATCCAACCACTTATACTTCATGAATTTCCTGATAACAACTCAATAAATGCTTTCAATGATGTACATTTACATTTATTCATTTAGCAGACACTTTTATCCAAAGCGACTTACAAGTTACCAGTGGTAGACTGGGATTGATTAGGGGTGAGATGTTTTGCTCAGTTGTTTCCTGCTGGTACTGGGAATCAAAGCGGCAACTATCTGGTTGCTAGTCCAACTCTCTAACCACCAGGCTACAACTGCCCCAACTATCGATGATACCACAAACTCAAAAGCTCAAGGGAAATTTGAATCTCCACACCACCCCCGCTTTAAGATAAGTCATAACAAATAAACAAGTTTCACATACAGAATATTTTACAAAACAGCACAGCTATTAAAACTGACTGCTTGGTTGTAAAGCCCTGACCAAAAACAAAACTGAAATCTCTGAATAAATTCTTACAAAACAAATCATTAATTCTAGTAACATTAAATACTAAACAACTGTTAATGAGTAAATGAATCAATGTTTGACACTTTAGGACATTTACTGTACAGTAGGTAGTCAACCAAAATGCAGTCTGGGGATGTGTAATTGTGCTCTTGACTGACTAAGTGGCGTATAATCGTAGTTTTTCACACGTTATGGACTAAACACGTCACAGTTTGTTTTAGCAAGTAGCAGTAGAAATAACCAGAAATACTATAAAAATTGTTTTCAGTTCTTGCCTTTTCATGGACTGTGCTACTTGACAATAATTAGAAATTGATCTGAGGAGAGCTTGCGTTCCTTATATGTTAATAATAATAAATAGGTTAAAATATAAATTAAATCAGTTTTTAAGTTAATAATAATTATTACAGTTACCATGATGAGTTATTAAAGCTAAAACCAAAATGAAAATAAATAATAAATATTACTGTTTTGCTATATAAAATATAAATATATTCTACATACACTAATGTATAATTTTTAAAAGAATGACAAAACCGAAATTCAAAACCGAAAATCTAAAAATAAATATGTTATTGCTTTAAAGAGTTAATGCTGCAATTAAATTGCTGCTGCTTAAGAAGTATTCCAACAAATTTGTACATTTGTAAATTTAGATCCAGGAAATGTTTTAGACATTTTAAGGAATACACAATCTTATTCTTTCGGCACCAAGAAATTGCTATTACAAGAGTTTTTGTCTCTCTCCCACATGCGGTCGTTTCTTTGGCAACGGTTTGGGGAAGCAACACTGTGAGAAATGATTTCGCTTTTGTTTCTTAAAAGGAACTAGCCTAAATGCATTAAAATAAGATTTGGCTAAATAAAATGTCAATTACTGTACGTGACCACGTTATTGAGTATTATTTCATTTGTAGCCTACTTTAATGACAAGCTAAATAAAAAAATATTAGCAGAGGTTGGCCGATGGCTTTATGTTTTCTAGTGATGCTAGAGATATTGAAAAATATAAATATTTGCTAAACAGTATTTAAACTACTTCGTATTCCTTTTCTTTTTCTGTGAGAGCAGTTTGATGTTATAGCTGCACTCCGTTACATTATACCTTATTCTCTTCCCTGCCTAAACATCCATCTGATACCTGCCACAGTTATAAAACAGCTCCAATGTCTGCCACAAATTCAGATAAAATATAGCAAATTCAATCTAACACCTTCATTCAAAGTCACTGATTGCAGCTGTAATGTGAGGAGAACTGTCCCTCCCAGCGGAGTCTGCTTTCTCCCGAGGGGTTTTCTCCATCAGCAACAGCGCTCACTCGCGTTTTCTACCGAATAAAAGCTAAGGTTAAGTCCAAAAGTTGCAGTTTATTTGCAACAATTACAGCCTTATATAGTGTCAACCGTCCCTTTGTGACAGCTCACGGTGAATTTGCGAAAGCCTTTCACACGTGACTAAAGGGATTGTAATCCCTGCTGCTGTGGTGTATGGTAAAAGGCATTCTGGTTAACTGCCTACTGTGGGCTTCAATCCTTTTTAAAATACTGTTTGAATACTGTAGAAAAAGCAGAAGTTGTTCATGCATGTCCATGCTCATTCAAGCATTTCTGACTGAAAAGAAAGCATGATATCAAAACAACTTTAAGTAGATAATTCCATTATATTTGTTTCCTACAATACTACATTGTCCATGAGTTTTATTCTTGTACCTGTATGTGTGGGACAGCTCTACTTTTCTACGGGTAAATACATCTCACTTGATTCCAAGTCTTTATTAGCACTGTTCATCTATATGAAGTGGACAGACAAAGGAAGACAACATGTGAACTGACCTTTCTGGCAGACAGGGCAAGGCGTTTGGCAGGCGGAGGGGACATGGTACTGATGGTCTCTGATGTGACATTGGTAAGGGCCTGCGGTTTGAGTTTCACCACCTTCTGCTCTTCTAAGTTTCCACGCTCTGTGCTTTTAGCTGGAGACGCCGGAGCGTTCATTCTGGACACGTGGACAGGAGCGCTTCTTGTGCCCATCCACTCCTGTTAGTACACAGAGGACATTTTATGTTCATGATCATCAATATATAGCACCAATGCTTATTTTTTTCTAAAACAAAAAGATATTTTTCCTAATCACATCACATGCCAAAAAAATCCAAATATTCTGCTTAAAAAGAACAAAACCCTGCATGTTGACTTGTACAGCAATGATAATTGTACAAACGTCTTGTATATAATATTTCTAATGTGCCTAATAAGTTACGTTTGATCACACAGGTCTCTCTGAGATCTCCAGTCTTTATAGAAATCATTACTACAATCAGCAGGTGTGCGGCCTCGCAGTCGTGTATGCCATGAGAGAATTATAATGTTAACATCAACCAAACGTTCCTCGTGTTTGTGGTCTCTCATGGTTTTAACATCGATTGAGATAATAAAGGTGAGCTCTTATGCTAAACTCACTTTTATAAGGTGTTTGAACACAGTTTTGTGAAAACAATTAATCTATAATGATAAAAATCCACCCACTCATTTCTTTACAATCCCCTAAAATCAAAAGCAGTCTGTCTAAATACACTGTTTAAGATATCCGCCTCTTCCAGCAGTGTGCTGTAGGATGCAGGAGGAACGAGCAATGTCTGTGTCCAAGTTACATTATAGATGTTGTGTTTTAGGATGCAACTCCATAGATAGACTCCCTTTGTCAGAGCCACTGAGGACAGAGTGATTACAATTCATTTACAAAGGAAATATTCCCGAAAAAAACAAGTGAAGTGTTGTATGTTTGTGCCAATCATTTCACTTGAACTGTTTTACAAACTTGTGACAGTTCAACACGGGATTTGTTTAAAGGTTGATATTAAAAGAAGGGCCAAACCCAACACTTCATTCGTGAACTTTAGCTACAGAGGAAGTAAGTCTTACATGTTATATTTTGTCTGAATGAGCTTCTTATCACGCTGGAAGGCTAAAGTTGCCACTGTCTCTGCCAGTTTACATTGCTGCCTTCACGTGTTACCAGAATGATCATAAATAGGAATGTTGTAGTTAAATATTGCACATGAAAGCCCTTTGATGTAGAACACGCGACTTTGTCATGCTCATAATCACAAGTGTGAGTTTATAAAGTTTGTGACGGCATGTAAAGGCACCATGAGAGCAGCTTTGTCATTATTTTTATCGTGCTGTGCACTGTCTGTGTGATTCATGAACACACATTTATTATGTACAGTACAATTATAAAGATCACTTCTTCTAGAATCTCTCCTGTTTTGTTGTGTTCATCAGAGCTGGTGCGTGAAGTCCTGAAGACTTATTTTATATATCTTGTATAGAGGGGCATAATAGATCTCCTTTAAAAATGGTCTAGCGTGTCTCAGGCCTTACTTTAGAATCAGAGGAGGTGTCAGCCGAGGAGGTGTCAGATAGAGACTTGAGTGAGGTAGATGACGGCAGGCCCCGAACCTCGCTGTTGATCTTTCTGTCAGTGTCGGCTTTAGGGAGGCTATGGGCTGGAGTGGAGGGATTGTTGCGAGGCTGAGATTGAGGTATAGGTTTCTTCACTTTCTTTAAGGGCTCCTCGATCAGTGCGGGGCCACCGGACGGCTTGTTCACGGCATGGGATGTGGCGCTGCCGTTTGACAACTTGGGCAACTGGACCCCTGAACAACTCCTGGCTACAGGGATGCCAAGACCGCCATCCACAGACTGGATTTTTCTCAGTTGAGCTGGATCAAGTTTCTGTACAAGACAAGATGAAAATAAATCAAAACACACCCATGCTTTAACCCTCTGGGGTCTGAGGGTGTTTTGGGACCCTGGAGAAGTTTTGACATGCCCTGACATTTGTGTTTTTCAGTATCTTCTAAACATATTATTGGTTGAAGTCACACATCTGTGTTTAGCACAAACTGTGCTACAATAATATACAAGAAACATGTATGTGCACACTTGTGTTCTATGTTTATGCATGGTTAGTAAAACACATATATTTCAGTAAGTCACTGAACAGAAACACACACTAAACATATGTTCACAAGACTAGAGGGTTTGCTACAAAAAGATGTGAGACTTTTTGTTGTGTAAAGGCCATATATGTGAGGGCGTGTCTATGGTCATGAATATTGATGCATCTCACACCTGCGAGACTAGGGCTGACCCCCGCAAGTAGTCGAGTAAATGTTAGTTGGTGAGAAGAGGCTTGGTCAAATACATTTTTACTGGTCGCGCAGTCAGTATGTTATAGTCAGTTATTGTGAGAGTACACAAATAAAAATAGACCCTTTACAGATTCAAAAATGACATTAAAACGGCTATATCTCCTCATTGGAACATTGTAGAGACATGGTGGTGGTCTCGTTTTACTCAGGGCTTGGGGTATAATCGCTGGTGAATGTCAAGTCTCTCTCTAGCAACCAAACAGAATGCCCAAGCAAGCGTTTAGCAGGACCTTTATCTGTGCATCAGAACATCATAGAGACATGAGGGTGGTAAAACATGTTAGCATCATTGTAATATTGCGGTCTGATCACTCACATTTTCTTCAGATGAAATCTAGTATTACTGTTATCCCTTAAGAATGAACATTTATTATCCAGAACAATATCCAGACCCACTAAATGACCTGCTGCTGTTGTGGGTAATGTTGGAGTATTATTCAGTGTAAATATAAATATATGTACATTTTAAGGCAATGTGTGTAAAGATTGAAAATAAATAAACGAATTTGTTTGACCCAGCAGTCATCAGACAAATTTTAAATTAGTATTGGGCAAATGAGGACAATATAGTTAGTCTGTCCCCCCATTTATAGCAGAAAGTGTAGAACAAAATCTGAAAAGAAAGTTAAAAAATGACCAACTGACAACCACCCATGATGTCCTAACAATGTTGTGAGGACTAAACGGCAATGTAATAAATTACGTTGTGGCAATGAATCCAGGAATTTCACTTTTCCCGTTGCCACGATGAACGTTCGGATTACTTTGCAGTTACGTAACAGTGACATATTTTGGCTAGCTGAGAAAGACTGCACATTCTGACAAAGAAAAAAATGTATAGTGTAATGAACTGCAAGTCGATTTGGATACAAGCGTCTGCCAAATGCATAAATGTAAAAGTAATGCAAATGCTTGACATTGGAGTTTTTTTATATTTCTAGTATTTTTTTTACTTTTTAAAACTTAATTTAACCGTTGTATTATTCACATTTTCCCCATTTTAACTGCATTACTGTCAAATGCTTCTGTAACAAATAGACTTATCATAATCTCACACGATAAACACCAAGTCTTTGCAGAGTCACCGCTGCTAACAGCTGATAAATGTACAATATAAGTTATATGCTTACTGTCAATTCATTTTTTCCTAAACTGAATAGTCTCGCAGTCTTTTCCTGTAAACTTCACAGCACCAGATAATGTGTGATGGCCTTTTATCGATCTATAACTAACAGAAAGAGCATGAAAATAATATGGATAACAACTCTTTTAGATAAATGAACTACAATTATAAGC
Source organism: Beaufortia kweichowensis (assembly GCA_019155185.1). Taxonomy (NCBI): domain Eukaryota; kingdom Metazoa; phylum Chordata; class Actinopteri; order Cypriniformes; family Gastromyzontidae; genus Beaufortia; species Beaufortia kweichowensis. Next base: position 17,118,664 of record CM032804.1, on the reverse strand, counting down.
TACAGTTCTTAAAAGAGGTTTTGTTCATGAATGTATTTAAAATAAAGTTACGTGATTATTGTACACTGCAACAGCTGCCGGTGTGAAGGACAACTGGCATGAGATGCAAACGCACTGATATGGCTCTGCTTGTGTGAAACAGGCATAAAAAACAGGGCTCGAAATTGAAGGCTGAAAAGAAGGCGTACAGTTTTCGGAGAGATTGGTTGAAAGACTTCGAGTGGCTCCGCTATGAAAATAACTCTATGCACTGCATTCACTGTAAAGCCTGTGGGATGGAGTTTGCAGGTAACACAGCGTTCGCCACTGAATCTACACATTTTAAGCGCGAGAGCTTGATCAAACACAGAGAGAGAGTGTCAAACACAAGAAATGCAGGACAAGTGTGTGGCAAAAAGTTCAGTATCATCAGGTTCGATCTTTAAGGCTTTTAATCGTCAGGATGCTGCCAGCCGTTCCGTGCAATTAGCAGAGCTGAATGTAAAATTGACCACCATTGCCAAAGAAGAGCTCGCCTTCACGAAGTTTAAACCCATGTTGTAGCTCATGAAAAAGAACGTATTGCGATTAACATGACATGCAAATGACAAGTCATGTGCCAATATCATCGGCATAATAGCAGATACCATCCGTGAGAACACTGCAGTTAAAGTATCGTCAGCCCAGCACATCTCATTCATGATCGATGGAGACACCGACCTGTCAGTAAAGAGATGGATGGAGGAGGGACAGAGAGCCAGAGGGCCAAATTTCAAATCCTGGCCACAGGATGTGTAAAGCTTCAGTGATTGTTGTTGCTGTTTTTTTATTAGTGTTGATTGGTGTTGTTTTCAAATTAAAGAAATCTGTTAATACACAATTTGTAGTTGTGGTGCTCCCAAATCATATGTTCATTGTTGCAAGATCTATAATGTAACTTAGACAGAGACATTACATAATTTGGCCTTCTGGCTCCTAAATTTTTAAGTTGGGAGCACCAGTGCTACCAAGTAAAAAAGTTAATTTCGAGCCCTGAAAAATTGCATGTGTTTCGAAGTCAAATTCAACTTCCACCAATAGCAAACTAAAATCCAGATCCAAATTCTTTTTTGCTTATGTGAAGATCATGTCTGAGATTTATACCTTGGTAACTTGTGGTGAAGACAGAGGTCCATTGAACGAGCTCTTCCTTAGCTGCTCCGAGGTCACATTACTTTTCCCAGAATGCACCATGTTCTGCTTTGTATTTGAAGCATCCGTATTCTTCTTCTCTGGGATCCTACCGAACAAAAGATATATTTGTAAATTAAAGGCATCTTCACGGTCTAATGTTAAGTGAACAACAGCACAAATAGAGAAACACTACCTCAGGTAAAAGAGCACATAAGCCTGCTGATTGAGGACAACCTTGATGTTACTGGAATGCACCATTGAGTCATTCATCTGGTACCACTGCCCATTACTGGCCTATGAAAGGAAATGGTCTGCTTAAAAAACATAACCGAAAAACTAAAGGTAACAAAGAACAACATCTGCCACATGCTGATCTCACTCAGTAATGCAAAACAATAAACAATAATGCAGAGCGTGACTTAACTGAAGACAATGATATTACTTGCAGACTTGGATACATGAGCAGAAGGGAAAGGTAGTTTTTACAGATGGGTCAACAGCTCTTTTAATAACATGATAAATGACAGACATTGAGTGCGTTTATATACACAAAATAAGTCTGTTGAAAATCAGATAACAACAGAAACCGTTTTCACGTTTACATCATGCAAACGCAGAAAATCGCCTTTCACGCGGGGGCTTAAGACTTCTTGCCAGAAGTGACGTCTTCGTAATTCAAAATGTCAGCAGAAAATAAGTTGTACTGTTGTTTTTCCTTGATGTCTATATTATCTGTGAATGCAACAGGAGTTTTTCATTTTGAGGTTTTACCAACAACTGTCAACCGAGTCTTGAACAGGCATGTTAGCGTTTACCCTCTGCTCGCGACGTTACGTTTTGCACATTGTTTATGGCCTTTCCCCGATAAAAGAAACCTGTTTTGCACATTTACATGACCTTCCGTGTTATCAGTTTATTAAGCAGAATCAGGGTAAGTCGGGACACACATCAAGAAACAATTGTGCTTTGTCAAAAACCTAAAAAAAGAAAGAACATGGCCCTTACCTTGACATAGCAGTAGTAATGACCAGCGTGACAGCTGTAGCCAGAGTGCACCAGCACAGCATACAGGCCGTACATCACAGGATCACCAGCACACTGAGACATGTACGGACGGATGTTCAGGAACTCTGGGTATCCAACATCCTGACAGGATCACACACACCATCAGCACATCTGCACTTTCATCTCTAAACTGGGACAAAAGATACATACCTTGGTAATCTTCCCTCCGCTGAAGTTAGCGAAGCGTTTGAGTGACAGCGTCAGAACGTTTGATGTCCGGTGAACTGTGAACCGCTTAGTTGCTGGAACCTTCTTCTTACATCTACAGGCAAGAGAAAGACAAAAGTCAAAGATCACATACATAACTCCCCGTCCAATGACATTCTGCCGTTTCGGGTTCCTCAGTATTTGGATCTGTTTCCGGACATTTAGTGAAGAAACATAAAATCTCCCTCTTTCAGCTCAAGTCCACCACAAACGAACTAATAAAGTGTGCGTGTACAACTGTGAGAAGAATGGATGGGAGTGGGGCGAGGATGTGTCATCTGTCAGTAACCCATGCTGGCTTTCACTAAATATCAGTCAAGAAGTATAAAGTTTTCTTAGAATTACTTTATCTGTCTAAACAAAGTTTTGACTGGCTAGTTGCCATAATATCTGGTACAAACGGCAAAAACATTAGTTTTGATTAGAATCCACACATCAGAGCTGAATGTGGATGTATGACACTTTATTATCTGCATCCACCTCAGAAGGAGGAAGAATCTCGTCGGCTTTGGTTAAAAGCTTTAAGTGATGTTTTATTAACAAATTTTGTGAGGAGCACGTGCAGATAATAAACACGGCCAGTGCATCATCAGTATAATCTCACTGTCTGTCCAACCAGCACGGAGAGAACCTCTCTAAATAATCAATCAGCCCTACCCTTCGTTTCTCTCCAGTCTTTCAGCACCCCGCCACTTCCCCGTCTCCTCCCCGTCTCTTCCCCGCCACCTCCCCGTCTCTTCTCCGCCTTCTCCGCCTCCTCCCCGTCTCTTCCCCGCCACCTCCCCGTCTCTTCCCCGTCTACTCTTTTCTGGGGGGAAGCGCTCTGTGTTTAGGCAGGTACAGATCTCACAGCCCTCTCCCCGGACAGCACGCCAAATACACACACCATTCCTCTCGCTTTATTATCTGCAAAGGTGAACTTGTGAAACTTAAATCATCCACCAAAACGGCCCGTATGTTTGTTCATTCATAGATCATCATAGATCATCTTTTCACTGAAAAGTGCTTGGGCTATTATGCTCCATATTATTTCATATTTTACTGATGATATATCAGGTCACTTCTTCATTTCATCCTCACATTGTGTTTTGCATCGCGGGTGTGGAAAATATTTCCCATAACTGTTTTTAATCATGTTTTACGCCTGATCCCACAGCATTGTTTTACACCAGCCGGCTAATAAAACTGAAGTCTCGACACAAAAAGGAAGTACGTCACATTGTTCGAAAATAAGGTGGACAGTCCATCAAAATGTGAAAAAATATTTACAAGTGGTTAGCTAAACCAGTAAATTGGTCCAAAATACTTTACTACAAATCCACAAGCTGGTTTAAAGAGACTCATTAAATAGGCTAAGCCCCTCCTACAGGGACTAAACCAAAGAGAAGGAGTCAAATAACTGAGCTGTGTTTAAGCAACAAAAAAGATAAACTACCATTATTTTACAAATTATACCCAAGTTTAGAGCAAAATATATAAATAATCCCAAAATAACATTCATTGAATTAAATCATTAAACTTGAGGTCCTAGAACTGCCCTATTCAACGAAATAGTTGAACTGCCTTCCAGTGGCGGGAACAGAAGGAACAAAAATAAATATTGAAAGTGGTTCTGTTTTGATCGTTTAGAATGAGATGGTGAACCAGTACATCATTATAACTGTTTCTATATGTAAATGGATACATTTAAACCAAGAAATAAACATTTAACATGCAAACTTGTACTGTTCATTTCTCACATGCAAATACAACAACCTTAACATAAAACATACAAACAAACACTCTTTCAAAATAAAAGTCTCTCATCACAGGGTCTCTGTGACACACATGTATTATGTATATATAATATAATACATTATGTAATATAAAATATACTTTTAGATATAATTTTGATTGGATCATTGTTTTGGCAATTTTCCTTGCTTTATCCCGTGCTACGTAAGAAAACGCACTGTGCTAAAAACAGTGACCCATGTTGTGTGCTATACAGCTTTGCATGTGCGTACGACAGAGATGACGCAACATGAAGGAGGTTTCGGGAAACGCAGCCATGGTGCCTTTACATGCCGTCACAAACTTTATAAACTCACACTTGTGATTATGAGCATGACAAAGTCGCGTGTTCTACATCAAAGGGCTTTCATGTGCAATATTTAACTACAACATTCCTATTTATGATCATTCTGGTAACACGTGAAGGCAGCAATGTAAACTGGCAGAGACAGTGGCAACTTTAGCCTTCCAGCGTGATAAGAAGCTCATTCAGACAAAATATAACATGTAAGACTTACTTCCTCTGTAGCTAAAGTTCACGAATGAAGTGTTGGGTTTGACCCTTCTTTTAATATCAACCTTTAAACAAATCCCGTGTTGAACTGTCACAAGTTTGTAAAACAGTTCAAGTGAAATGATTGGCACAAACATACAACACTTCACTTGTTTTTTTCGGGAATATTTCCTTTGTAAATGAATTGTAATCACTCTGTCCTCAGTGGCTCTGACAAAGGGAGTCTATGGAGACTCATATGTTCATTGTTGCACAATGGACACAGACATTGCTTGTCCTGCAGTCTACAGCACACTGCTGGAGCTTCTCTGTCAGGTCTGTGTCTATGCAAAAAGATCATCAAAATCAGGCTTATAATGTTACAAACATTATATGACTGTGTGGATTTTTATCATTATAGTTTAGTTGTGTTCAAACACCTTATAAAAGTGAGTTTTGCATAACAGGTCACCTTTAAAGTGAACAGGGAAATAACATGACCGTTAACAGGTTAAACATTAAAATATATTTTTAGTACAGTTTAATTTGGAATTTAAAGGGGATGGCATGGGTCTTTTTTATATTTTATTTCCTTCTCTGAGGTGTAAAAAGAATATTACTAAAGTTTTTTGCTTTAAAATGATTCATTTCATGATCTTTTTACGCCACTTTTTTAAAACACTGTCTGGTAAATAGATTTATGTGTTTCCCTTTAAGAGCCATCGAGTGAAATCATCAACTCGTACGACTGGCTAGTGTATGAAACTCAATTGTGTTTTGCACTTCATAGTTTGTGAGTGGATAGAGCTATAGACCTGCTGACTCAACACTCGAGTAAATAACTCTCTCCCTTTTATTAAAAGTTAACATGGATTTTACGGACAAATTCACATTCACCAACAGCTTGGTATGCAATATACTTAAGTAAGGGATAATCGACTGTTAGCTGTGCATTAAAGGATTTTAATGCACAACGCGAAGCGGAGGGTGTTTGTCTCCTCGAAGTTCATTAAAATCATTTAATACAGAGCTAGCCATCAATAATCCCACTTATACCATGGTCATTTGCTCTGTTAAAGGAGGGGCGGCGTGGAGATTCAAATTTTCCTTAATCTTCTGACATATAAGAGGTGTTGATCTCATTAATACATACTTGCAAGTTTTATAGCTCAAAACGTTCTCAATATCAATAAAAAAGGCTTTTACGGAGTTGTTCTCCAGAAAAAGCCGAACGAGAAAGTGCCTGACATCTTCAAATAAAAATCAAATAAATAAATCTGACACTCTGAATAGATTATTTCACAACGTTTAAACATAAGAAAAAGAGAATTAGGCTAATCTTAGGAACCTGAGACAAATCTTATGATTTTAAAAACTGGAACTACCCATACATTAAAATCAGTGCAACATATCACATGTTCTACGTAAAAACCGGACTGTGCAAAAATAAAAGTACCCCTGTAGCATGCAAGCGATACAGCTTTGCATGTGCGTATGACAGACACACTTGTTTGTGTGTGAGGTTAATCAAGGGAGCGCCGCTATTTTACTTAGTAGTAGTTTATTTTGCTATTTAAACTCCATATACAGCCGTAAACGGCAAACAGAATCCAGGCGTAATATATGAACTAACTTCAATTTTATTCAGCTGATGTTTAGATGTGACATCTGCTTGTTCTGTGTGTCTCTGAATGAATACGTTTTATGGTGTAACGTACTACACGCGTGACGCTCATGGACTATGTGAATTTAATCTTCAGAGCGGATTAAGAAGTTTATTTCACCGCTTCATATGAGAAAAGCGCAGGGAATGTCAATCGCTTTCAAAATAAAAGTCTGGCTAACTTTATTCACTGTAGTAAACTGTATTAGATTCTGATGTTCTGTAGTATTAACTATTGCTAATTAGTATGTACTTAATAACATACATATTATATTTATATTAAAAACATTATACTAAATAAATCACTTTTACTAGTTTACTATAACATTAATGTTTTTGTCAGCTGCATGCCTGTTTATGTAATGAACGGCACTTGTGGTTATAGAGATAGTAGAGATGTTTTAGAGATCATTTATACATGTGCTACAAAACTTCACACCTCTGTAGTATTACGTACAGCCCTGTGTAGACGTAAATAATTAACATGATTATCAAGCTTGATGTGTCAAAATTTATTCTCCCCAGAACCTTTACATCCTCCCCATGTAAAGGTGAATTTTCCCCAGTTTAAAAAAAACTAATTCAGGCCATAAAACTGATATTATAATGTTAATATTGTCACAACTGCATGTACATACGATGAGAAAACAAATGTTGTTCATGGTAAATCAGAAATCTTGTAACTTATGTGAATAAAACTCTCTCTCATGAATTTAGGTGTACTCACTTGGCACACATGTAAGCATTCTCACCACTCAAAACATCAGGCTTGACAAACAACTCCAGTGCACGAACAATGTTGACCGCTTGCTAAAAGACAGAGAGAGATGGAGAGAGAGAGAGAGAGAGAGAGGGAGGTTTTTATATTTACACATTTTATTATTTTATTGTATTCTAGATTTTATTCATCACCTAGCACCTTATTTTAATTCCACTTTATTGTTTGTTGTTAATGTGTTCCTGTATGAGAGAGAGACAGAGACAGAGAGACAGAGAGAGAGAGAGAGAGAGAGAGGGAGGAGAGGAGGGAGGAGAGAGGAGGGGAGAGGGAGAGAGGAGGGGAGGAGAGGAGAGGGACAGAGAGAGGGGAGAGGAGGAGAGAGAGGACGGAGAGGACACAGAGAGAGAGGACAGAGAGGAGACAGGAGGGGACAGAGAGAGGAGATACAGGGGAGGAGGAGAGAGAGACAGAGGAGACAGAGAGAGGAGAGACAGAGAGAGGACAGAGAGAGGAGAGAGAGAGAGAGAGAGGAGAGAGAGAGAGACAGAGAGAGAGGAGAGAGGAGAGGAGGACAGAGAGAGAGAGAGAGAGAGAGAGAGAGAGAGAGACAGAGAGAGAGAGAGAGAGACAGAGAGACAGGAGAGAGAGAGAGATAGAGGAGAGAGAGAGAGACAGAGAGAGAGAGAGAGAGAGAGAGAGAGAGGAGAGAGGACAGAGAGAGAGACAGAGAGAGAGAGAGAGAGAGAGAGAGAGAGAGAGAGAGAGAGAGAGAGAGAGAGAGAGAGAGAGAGAGAGAGAGAGAGAGAGATTCACAGTTTTCAGATCTGGACATGCATCATGGTGATGTGGGTAGAACAGAGAAACTTACTCTGATCTCTAGAGCGATGTCCAGGTATGGGTCATAGGTATCTGACACACTTTTACAAACCGAACACTTCACTGCAAAAACAACAAAACATTCACAGGCATCTGTAATGCATTTCATCTCAGTTGAACATTTAAGTGCTGTAAGTGTATCAGTGTACTAGATAAAACATGATTACATAGGGTTAGGGTTACTGGGTGATTTGACAGATTTCATTGAATTAATTCAAATTGACTACTAAAAAAAATACTAAATATATTGTGCTTTCTTTAGGTCATTGCAACACAATTCAATATGACTTTTTTATCAATTATCTAAACAATATAGTTTAGTTTCTAGAATTCTTCTAGAAACAGTGGGTCTGTTCATGTAACTGGACTTCAGTGATATCAGCACCCTGCAGCATGACCGTACACGTGAGCTACTGAAAACTACATCATCAGTTACTGACACATATTATCTATATGCGAAGAGTCTGTTGCGTTTAAAGCTCGGCTTTAAAGCATGTGCGATCTGTGACAATAAAGAAACACCTTTTCTTTATGATGAACAAAACAAATGCTTAAATGGTTTGTTCTATATTGTTTTAATGAAAAACACAATAAAATAGTACCATAAAAAACTTATTAATTAAACAAACTTTTATTGTCTACTTTGAGACCTGTATATAGCCTTATTTTATATTCTTTAATTATTTGTATTATTTCCTTTTTAACTCTAATGTATATAAAGCTGCTTGCAACAATTAAAATTGTGAAAAGCGCTATATAAATAAAAGTTAATTGAATTGAATTATCAAAACGAATAAGAAGAAGAATATATAGCTTCCTTGTAAAAAATAAAATTCAAGATCTTCCCTGTATTTTTAGGGACCATCTCTAAAGTTACATACACATTAATATACTTATGTATACTGATACATTTAATAATATTTAGTCAAGCTATCTCAAACTTTTATGCTCGTTATGTCATAATTTGATTTAGATTTTACCTGTAAATTTTACTATGATTTCATGTCATTACTCAGTCAATATTAAAGGTTATATTCTCACAGAATGTTCTTAACATTATGTAGGATGATTTTATGTAGAAACAGTAAATAACAAAAAATGACTTCATCTGTACATTTCCAATGTTTTATGCTTTTATTGCAGCATGAGCTAACAGATCACTGTGATGAGCTCTGATTTTACATTTGCAATATGAACACTGTTTTTATTATCATCATCTGGAACACTTCGCATCCATGTCGTTCATTCTTTCACTGTCTTTCATTCTTTGTGATATTTCTTTCTGACGTTAGGTCAAATGCACACACGGCAAACACTCCCTGACAGCGCTGACTGCAGTAGTTGCTGAAGTATTAATTCCTGGAATCATTACACATTGAGAAACAGCCCCATTTCCATGTTTTTCTTTGTCTACAAACATTGTGTGGTCTCTGTACATTATAAAAGTCATTATAAAAAACCTGCGGCAACGGCATTTTCAAAATAGCCCAATTGTGCAGGAAAACCGCAACCCTGGCAACTCTGGTTTATTATTCTTACTCTTAAATAAATAAGACATAACAACAATAGAATAGCACAACCGACAATCGCTTACATTTCACAAAAGTAATTAACAAAACGAAAAAGACGGATAACATGTAGATGTTTAGTCACGGTGGGCAGGTAATTTAATCAGTAGACATCCGCCCACCGTATAACACCGCTAACACCACCTACCGTGACATCCCTAGCTCTGGCCCAATCTGAACCTTTAGCGAGGGGCTGTTTAAATGAGGAAAGGAGTAGCGTTTACACTATACTTGCAGGGCTGTACATTGCGCCATACAGACTGCATGTGAACATATGAATTTAATCTTAAGAAGTTTATTTCACCGTTTCATATGAGAAAAGAGCAGGCATGCTTTGGAAGTCAATCGCTTTCACAATAAATGTCTGGTTAACTTTAACATCCAGCTGTGCTATAACATTCACTAGGGCTATGCATTTAATCGCAATCACGATGGCTGTGATATGAGAAATATGCAGTGAGTCAAAAGTCTAATGAAGTGAGCGCACTGCTTTAACTACTAGAAAAATAAAATGATAAATTCTTATGTTATATGAACGTTACTTTGTGCATTTTATATCCTCTGTTCGCTATTCCCATTTCAGAAGAGCGCATGCCTTAATCGCTTGTTTTCACTCACTTTTGGATCCGCATTTTAAAACAAATGTAAATTTGATCTAACTGGTTTGCTAATTAAACTTGGATGAAATGGTACGACGCATTTAACACATTTTCTATTCATTTTAAAAATCTCAAATATTTATAAATAACTCTCCCATGTATGTAAAATTAAGGTAATAAATCACGTAATAAATAAGAACTTAATAATTCAGTTCTGCATATGCTTAAAATATTTTTCCAGTAAAACTCAGTCACCCATTAAAAATTCAAACCTTAAAAGGTATAATACTGCTGGTCAAAGCTGAAGACCAAGCTATTAATTCCAGGCATATTCATACTCTCTTTATTCATGTTTCCTTATTTTGTATAAAATATTAAAAAGAATTGATAAAAGTACCGTTAAAGTACCAGGCCCATAAGCAGTATTTCTGTAAGAGCTAATCATCTATTGGATATAAAGACACACGCACGCACACGGTAGTGGAGAGGTCCACAGTTAAAGGCATGTTGTGCCTGTTTAGACTGTGTGCTGCAATTGCAATAGTATAACATTATACTACCTAAATTAATTTTACTAGTTTAAAATTACTAGTTTACTAGTTACTAGTTTAACATAAAATATGTTTGGGTGGGAACTCAAATTTGAAGTATGTTTTCCACATAAAAACCATTGTGTGAGATTTAATTTTTTTGTACATAAGATGGGCAAGAAACATGCATATTTGCTGTATGGGCCACACTTGACAAACACGAAAAATCATATGTGCTAGAGGGATGCAGTGACTAACCGGTTTTATGATTATCCATGATGTAAAACGTGACCACGTGTTTCTGATGCACACAACGGACTCTTGCAACTTGCACAAGAGGAAAACAAAGTTACACCAGCGGTGCATCAGCTTCAAGTGCTGTGCTTATCCGAAACATGGAGGCTACAACACACTAGATTACCTGTAGCACAGCGAAGCTTTATGTCTATCAAAGAAAAGCATGAAAGTTGCTGCTAAAGGAGCGAATACATAGAATATGATGCAACACGCAAGGTTTGCCCCGCCTGCGTGCTTTCCTGATTGGTCCTCTGTTCTATTGTGATCCGCTGACACTAATGAGATGCGCAGCTTGTACAAGCTGAAATTCTTGACACAACTTGACACAGCATCTTAAAAAACATTTACCGTTTTCCTTCCATTTGTGTTTAGTAAATGATAGGTTTTCTGGGTTAATATGCCAGATGTAAACGATAATAAAGAACGGGATTGCTCATTACGTCATCTGCCACAGAAGGCACCGCATTGCCCTGTTGGCCCAAACATTCTATTACGGATAGATTAATGGGAGGATGTTAGATTTTGAATAATAAAACAGTACCTTACCCATCACAGTCTTTATATTTTAATATTAAATCTAAAGATTGTTTATACAATTTTATACATTAGTAGTGTTGTAAAATTAATCAATGTATAATAATCGTAATAATCGTAATAATCATGAAACCGACAAAATCTATAATCATCGCATCCCTAATCTGCTAAACAATTTAACGCACGACAATGGTTTTGAAAACATTTAGTCCTGAGGATCTGCGGATGAATGAAAACATTTACAGACAAAGCAACAAACTTCTGAAGAAACAAAAAGTTCCAAAAAACATGCGTTTTGCAGGGGAAAATTCATTTGATTCTAGTGGTGAACATATTGACTAAAACGAAAACTAGCCTATTAGAGCACAATCTAGTGTCCTACAGACGTGTGCAGATGCACATGAATAGATCATGGGATTTCTAATGATATCACCGATGTTGATAACTAAGACTTTTGATCTGACACTTAAGTCACTTGACAGTGGACAAATAAAAAATATTTATCTTTAAGCAAATTCATTTTACATTTATACAACTGCACTAACATCCTGCACGGTGCACTTGGAATATATGTTTTTTTAAACTGGATGTTTTTGCAAGCGTTAAAATGTTACTTGAATTATATTGTTTTTACAGGTAAAGTTGACCACAGAACGCAAGCGTCTTAATTAATCACATGACTCTACCTATACTACCTATTCAGACCAATCTCGAATCTCCCTTTCTTATCGAAAATACTAGAAAAGGTTGTGTCCAAACAACTACAGACATTCCTAGCCGAAAATAGCATTTATGAAAAATTTCAATCAGGATGCAGGCCTCATCACAGTACAGAAACAGCTATGCTCAGTGACAAATGACCTCCTTTTTAGCATCAGATCGCTTGGCGAGACATCTATTCTTATATTACTCGACCTCAGTGCAGCGTTTGATACAATAGATCATACAATCCTACTCGATAGACTGAAAAACCATGTTGGCATTAATGGTCAAGCCTTAGCCTGGTTTAAATCTTATTTAACTGATCGTTACCAATTTGTGTATGCCAACGATGAAAAATCCTACTACTCTCAGGTAAAATCTGGCATACCACAGGGATCAGTTCTTGGCCCAATTGTCTTAGCACTATATATGCTACCCCTCGGAGATATTATTAAGAAACACGACATCAACTTCCACTGCTTCGCTGGCGATACCCAGCTCTATATTTCCTCAGAACCTAACAAACCCCACACCGTTTACTAAGCTAATAGACTGTATTAGCGATATTAGAAAATGGATGGCAAACAACTTCCTTCTACTTAACTCCAACAAGACAGAGATTTTGATTATTGAACCTAATAGCTCCAAACACGACACAATAGCCCACAACTTCTCTATAGAAGGTTGCACCATTGTCCCTTCTTCGCAGTCAAGAACCTAGGTGTGATTCTAGATAAGAATCTGTCTTCGATGGTCACATTTCTAATACATGCCGAACTGCATTTTTTTTCACCTTAGAAATATTTCAAAGATCGCCATATGCTGTCTTTCTCGGATATAGAGAAACTAATCCACGCCTTTATGACCTCCAGAATCGACTACTGTAATTCATTACTGGGGGATGTCATGCAAAGCAAATAAATAAGCTTCAGCTGGTTCAAAATGCAGCTGCTAGAGTCCTCACTAGATCAAAAAGTATGACCACATTAGTCCACTCCTAGCAACACTGCACTGGCTACCTGTAAAATATCGATCGATTTTAAAATTCTGTTAATGACATACAAAGCACTAAATGGCTTAGCACCTCTATACCTCCGTGAACTATTATCAGCATACAACCCATCACGGACATTACGTTCACAAAACAACGGGCTCTTAATAGTTCCAAGAATATCAAAGAAATCTAAAGGTGGCAGATCTTTCTCCTACTTAGCTCCTAAACTATGGAATAACCTTCCCAGTAAAGTCCGGGACTCAGACACAGTCGAACAGTTTAAAACTACATTAAAGACTTATCTGTTTTACACTTGCATTCACATAATCTTTGACCCAACTCTCTAAGGCGCAATAGTTAACCTCAACTGGAACCGGGCACACACACATAATACATACTGCATGTGATATCACATAAAACTGCTTACAATCAACATAGGGAATGGCTGCTCACGCTAATTCTGTTTTGTCCTTCTCTCCCTCCTCCTCCTCCTTTTCTCTCTCTCTCTCTCTCTCTCTCTCTATCCCCTATCCCTTTCTCTCGAGGTATCCTGAGGAATGAGTTCCAACTGGGCAACACTGCCCCACCTGATGCCCACCCTGGTGCTGCTTCATGACGACTACCCAGGACAACCTCCGGCACCTGTTACATTAAAATCAAATTTACCACATTACACTTAACATATAACATTTTTCATTAACTCTCTTATAGTGAAGTTCTGTATCTTATAATGTCTGTATCTGTATCCTGTAAACTGCATAGTGAGTTATGGATGCGATCAATGGCAATTTGTGTCCCCTATTCCGGATTGCACCTATAACACGTCATGTCAGGGTTTTTTTTCTCTCCTAAAGAGTTTTTTTGAATCCCTGACCACTGACTGCTATGTCATTACATGTAAAGCTGCTTTGATACAATGTCCTTTGTGAAAAGCGCTATACAAATAAAATTGAATTGAATTGAATATACTGAGTGAAGATTGAGCATAATCTCTTGTTCATCGCTGATTAGACCAAACAACCAATCACAGGTGCGGAGACATTAGTCGCTGTCCCACCGTCAAGGTAAACAAGTCGACTCGACGGGCAAGCATTGCAAGAGCAGAGAGAATTGCGCGCACTCGTCACACCCCCGCGTTCACTGACAGCATTTTTGCGTGCAGTGCATAAATGCGCTCCCGTAATGGAATTGTTCTGCGCACCCGCATCAAACATTTCGGGTCTGAATGCCATAGGTCAGCTGCTGCAGAGTGAGCCAAAACGTGACGAAGGTATCTAGTGGAAATTGTTGTGTTTTTAACGATAAAATTGTTTTAAATGTTTTGGCTAATGACCATCTAGCGAACTGACTTAAATAACCGGCCCCTGCCGATGTCATTGTCCAAAGCAATGTTTTACAGTAGACATTGTCCAATGTACAAATGTTAAAAATTTTATATGCGGCCTCATGAATATTGAAATCTCATTCCCCAGCCTTATTGAGTACAGGTATCTCAATAGCACAATGCATTGTGTTAGCGATGTGGTGCTTTTGTGCTTTACCTCGTGACCTCAAATAACCCCCAAATATCTGGTGGACCAGAGTGGTGGCTTGTGTCTGCCGGTCCAGTCTGAGAACGAAAGGCTTCATTATTCCTCTGATCCAATAAAACAAGCTCTTAAAGTCCAGTAAATCAAGCATTACTCTTACTTTGGATAGCCGTTCAGGCAAGCTTTCTGCATGGCATCAATCGTGTACCGCAAAAACTCATGAGCGTCCTCTTGGCTGCCAAACCGAAAATGGCGAGCAATTTCTAAAAGATCAGAAAACACCACAGTGAGTCAGAGGCTACTATCTGAAAGAAAAATGCATACTGAAGTCCACGAACAAAGAAAATCAAATTCCAAGAGCATGTGGGAACTTAATCTCATGACTCGACCATTAGCGACTGTGATGAACTACCACACCTCCTGTAACTGCTGACACTTATACTTACTTTTCAGGTCTCGGATGAAGGACACTGGTTTTATGGCATTGCCCGTGTTGGCGAAGGCTTGGATAATGTGATTCTGCATGACACAAATCATACAGAATCCAGACTGGTGACCTGGAGGAGACAAATGAACATTCAGAGAATCCCTGTGACACACATGATCTATATTTTGTAAATCAACCTGCGTAAGGCCAGAAACACACTCTACGTAGCTGCACAAGCTTCAAAGCAATTAATTTAGCAATGTGAAAGTGTTCTCTTTTTTCAGGTGAACAGTTTGAAGGGCATCTAGCCCAAGCGTCAACACCTAATTTAACACCTGAACATTTACAGCAACTCTATCGCTCCTTTAAGAACTGAAGTTTGTTACGTTTGCAACAGTAAAGCAAGAGCACATATCAGCAAACAGGCTACCCTGACCGCATTCACGTCTACGCATAGTGTATTTCTGGCTTCTTGTAGGATGTCTGCTTACAGGATCGGCTGTGCTCCTTTGAGAGGAGGTAGTTGGCCAGTGGTGGGGTGTAGGTGAGACACTGCACAGTGGAGTTGAGGAAGCAGGTGTTGCCCAGGTTGTGGAGGCCGGCTCCTACGCGATACACCCGTTCCCACTTCATGGAAAGCTTGTTCCCAGGAAAGAGCATCTTCTGTGGAGCAGGGATGCCATCGCTCTGCCCGACCATCAGACTCTCAGAGACTGGAGGAAAGACGAGACCACGTAAACTACACTCAAATTAAGATTCCTAGCTGAGACAGAAGAGTTGAATGTGGTAGCAGCAGGTTTATGATTCAAGCGTGTGGTGTAGTCTTTACTTTGTCTCTTAATCTGAGCAGGCTCGAGAGGTCTCTGCGCCGCCGCCCCATCATTCTTGGGATTCAGGATGACATATTTGGTCTTGAGCGTGTCCAGCTGGTAGTTGAAACCTTTGCTGGCCGGTTCAAACTCAATCTTCTGTAATAGGACTTTCTTGGCGGATGAAGCGAGCAGCTTGTTCAGGTCACCCTCATCACTCGAGTCTTTGCGGCCTGGCTTCAGGGCCTCTTTTAGCTTGTCCACTATCGGCATTGTGCGTCACTGATGGAAAACACATGGCTTAATGGGTTCAAATTAACAAAGGAGGAGTTACAAAATAAGGACAACTATACGTTTTTTTGCTGTTTGCTGTATTTACAGAAGTCAAGGTACAAATTTGAAGTTATCTTTCCAATGAGAAGACTATGCTTAATGGCAGTTAGGCATCAATAGCGGGTTGATAAATGTATTTTTAAATGAAATGATACTCAAAATATGAAACTTAAAGCTTAAGTAGGTGGCGGTAAAGACTGAGCGAATCATTTATTCAAACGACCCGTTCACTTCAAACGGATGATTTATTCGGAAATGAAGCAAATGACTGTCTTTACGAATTGCTCACATTCACTCAAGGAAATGTGCAGGAAGGAATGCACTCAGGTGCATACTTTCACGTGACCTCACACTCACAGACCGCCCCTCCCCTTTTCCAAAAACTCAACGGATCTAGGTGAATCACAATAATGACCTGTAATGACAAGTTTGCATCCCTCATAAGTTTGATCTCATACACATTTTAACATCAATGGTGAGATATGGAAGCTAGAGAAATGCTTCTAACGAATAACGTGACAAAACTGGCAAAACTTTATCAATACTTCATATCAATAAAGATAATGATTGGCTGTGGCTAGTCAACAAGGAAAAACAGTTTACACGTGTTACAGTCTAATATATAGACTCACTATGCACAAGCATAGTGACGAACTTCCGCTGTCGCCAGAAGTCGGGATATCATTTTCTGGTTAATCATCCGCATCCGCTACAGCACACAAACAAGATAAGTGTTATTGTATGGAAAAAGAAATATAACGTGCGTGACTCGGTCAACTGTTGGTGGTTTTAAGGAGCACTGCTGTGTGCCACTTTGCTCGGATTCGAGTCTGTATAACAGCCATTTGAGCTTCCAACACTTCCAGAAGGACACCAGCCTTTGTGTGCTGAAACTTAAGAGTCATGCATATTAAATTACTTTTACGTACACAACACTTAACTTGTTTGTGTACGGTAGTAGATGCGGATAAGTGCTGCAGTGGACAGCTTAATCAGTTATTTTATTCTAAACGGATCAGATAATCATTTACCTTAAATGTTACAGTTAGCTTCTGCTCTTGTAATACACAAATAATGTTATTTGTTAATTAATGCTGAGATACGCAAGTCTCAACTGCAGGACTGCTAAAGGGAGTTGTGACATGTTATGAACATTCATCGAGTGCATTCTCCAGGATGTCTGTAATATATGAACATTCAATTTGGGAAGAAAATAATACACTTATAATAACAAAAACTAGGGATGCACCGATAACATTTTTTAAAGACCGAGTACCGATATTTTTTCCTGGTACTCGCCGATACCGATACCTGTTTTTTGGGATCTGCCAGTTTTCCAAGTAATGACACAGTGAGACTAATAATTTTAGGACAGCTTATCTGTAATTATGAACAACTGTAACTTTTTTTTCTGCTTGTCACAGGGTTATCAATGTACAAATAATTTTCACAGTATCTAATAATTTCCATAACCAAACCAAGGCAGGGCTTGAAATTAACTTTTTTACTTGGTAGCACTGGTGCTCCCAACTTCAAAAATTAATGAGCACCACAACTACAAATTGTGTATTAACAGATTTCTTTAATTTGAAAACAACACCAATCAACACTAATAAAAAAACAGCAACAACAATCACTGAACAGGGCTCGAAATTAACTTTTTAACTTTGTAGCACTGGTGCTCCTTACTTTAAAGAGTTATTAGGAGCACCCATCGACAATAAAGAATAACAGACTGCTGCTCAACTTAAGCAACCATGTATTGCTTATGGCCAAAATGCTAATTGATTGAAAAAAAATAATACAATTTTCATAAAACACATTTTCCATTTATAAAACCTAAAACACCCCACATGTTATATGCTTAAAAGTAAATGAGTCTCCCTCCTGTTGTTCCAAACCTGTATAAGGTTTAGTTACTAACTTTTATTAAAATATCTTTTTTGTACTAAATTTACACAGGTTTAAAACAGTTGAGTAACTAATGATAGAAAAGTGTGAACTATCCCTTTAAATTGTATGTGTGAGGCAACAGTTCTCATATCACACTGTCAATCATCTCTTCTGCACTGACTAAACCCTCAAATGTTCTCATCATAACCTTTAGAGAAACTGTTGAAACTACATCACATCACATTATGCTTATATCGCGTCTTCTGCAGTGACTAAACCCTCAAATGTTCTCATCATAACCTTTAGAGAAACTGTTGAAACTACATCACATCACGTTATGCTTATATCGCATCTTCTGCAGTGACTAAACCCTCAAATGTTCTCATCATAACCTTAAGAGAAACTGTTGAAACTACATCACATCATGTTCTGCTTATATTGCGTCTTCTGCACTGACTAAACCCTCAAATGTTCTCATCATAACCTTTAGAGAAACTGTTGAAACTACATCACATCACGTTATGCTTATATCGCGTCTTCTGCAGTGACTAAACCCTCAAATGTTCTCATCATAACCTTTAGAGAAACTGTTGAAACTACATCACATCATGTTCTGCTTATATTGCGTCTTCTGCACTGACTAAACCCTCAAATGTTCTCATCATAACCTTTAGAGAAACTGTTGAAACTACATCACATCACGTTATGCTTATATTGCGTCTTCTGCACTGACTAAACCCTCAAATGTTCTCATCATAACCTTTAGAGAAACTGTTGAAACTACATCACATGATGTTCTGCTTATATTGCGTCTTCTGCACTGACTAAACCCTCAAATGTTCTCATCATAACCTTTAGAGAAACTGTTGAAACTACATCACATCGCTATGCTTATATTGCGTCTTCTGCACTGACTAAACCCTCAAATGTTCTCATCATAACCTTTAGAGAAACTGTTGAAACTACATCACATCATGTTATGCTTATATCGCGTCTTCTGCAGTGACTAAACCCTCAAATGTTCTCATCATAACCTTAAGAGAAACCGTTGAAACTACATCACATCATGTTATGCTTATATTGCGTCTTCTGCACTGACTAAACCCTCAAATGTTCTCATCATAACCTTTAGAGAAACTGTTGAAACTACATCACATCACGTTATGCTTATATTTGCGTCTTCTGCACTAACTAAACCCTCAAATGTTCTCATCATAACCTTTAGAGAAACCGTTGAAACTACATCACATCATGTTATGCTTATATTAAGGCGTCCTCTGCGGTGACTAAACCCTCAAATGTTCTCATCATAACCTTTAGAGAAACTGTTGAAACTACATCACATCACGTTATGCTTATATCGCGTCTTCTGCAGTGACTAAACCCTCAAATGTTCTCATCATAACCTTTAGAGAAACTGTTGAAACTATATCACATCACGTTATGCTTATATTGCGTCTTCTGCACTGACTAAACCCTCAAATGTTCTCATCATAACCTTTAGAGAAACTGTTGAAACTACATCACATCATGTTCTGCTTATATTAGCGTCTTCTGCACTGACTAAACCCTCAAATGTTCTCATCATAACCTTTAGAGAAACTGTTGAAACTACATCACATCACGTTATGCTTATATTGCGTCTTCTGCACTGACTAAACCCTCAAATGTTCTCATCATAACCTTTAGAGAAACTGTTGAAACTACATCACATGATGTTCTGCTTATATAGCGTCTTCTGCACTGACTAAACCCTCAAATGTTCTCATCATAACCTTTAGAGAAACTGTTGAAACTACATCACATCACGTTATGCTTATATTGCGTCTTCTGCACTGACTAAACCCTCAAATGTTCTCATCATAACCTTTAGAAAACTGTTGAAACTACATCACATCATGTTATGCTTATATCGCGTCTTCTGCAGTGACTAAACCCTCAAATGTTCTCATCATAACCTTTAGAGAAACCGTTGAAACTACATCATCATGTTATGCTTATATTGCCTTCTGCACTGACTAAACCCTCAAATGTTCTCATCATAACCTTTAGAGAAACTGTTGAAACTACATCACATCACGCTATGCTTATATTTGCGTCTTCTGCACTAACTAAACCCTCAAATGTTCTCATCATAACCTTTAGAGAAACCGTTGAAACTACATCACATCACGTTATGCTTATATTGCGTCCTCTGCAGTGACTAAACCCTCAAATGTTCTCATCATAACCTTTAGAGAAACTGTTGAAACTATATCACATCGCGTTATGCTTATATTGCGTCTTCTGCACTGACTAAACCCTCAAATGTTCTCATCATAACCTTTAGAGAAACTGTTGAAACTACATCACATCATGTTCTGCTTATATTGCGTCTTCTGCACTGACTAAACCCTCAAATGTTCTCATCATAACCTTCAGAGAAACTGTTGAAACTACATCACATCACGTTATGCTTATATCAGCGTCTTCTGCAGTGACTAAACCCTCAAATGTTCTCATCATAACCTTTAGAGAAACTGTTGAAACTACATCACATGATGTTCTGCTTATATTGCGTCTTCTGCACTGACTAAACCCTCAAATGTTCTCATCATAACCTTTAGAGAAACTGTTGAAACTACATCACATCACGTTATGCTTATATTGCGTCTTCTGCACTGACTAAACCCTCAAATGTTCTCATCATAACCTTTAGAGAAACTGTTGAAACTACATCACATCACGTTATGCTTATATTGCGTCTTCTGCACTGACTAAACCCTCAAATGTTCTCATCATAACCTTTAGAGAATCTGTTGAAACTACATCACATCACGTTATGCTTATATTGCGTCTTCTGCACTGACTAAACCCTCAAATGTTCTCATCATAACCTTTAGAGAAACTGTTGAAACTACATCACATCATGTTATGCTTATATCGTCAGCGTCTTCTGCAGTGACTAAACCCTCAAATGTTCTCATCATAACCTTTAAGAGAAACCGTTGAAACTACATCACATCATGTTATGCTTATATTGCGTCTTCTGCACTGACTAAACCCTCAAATGTTCTCATCATAACCTTTAGAGAAACTGTTGAAACTACATCACATCATGTTATGCTTATATTGCGTCTTCTGCACTAACTAAACCCTCAAATGTTCTCATCATAACCTTTAGAGAAACCGTTGAAACTACATCACATCATGTTATGCTTATATTGCGTCCTCTGCAGTGACTAAACCCTCAAATGTTCTCATCATAACCTTTAGAGAAACTGTTGAAACTACATCACATCACGTTATGCTTATATCGGCGTCTTCTGCAGTGACTAAACCCTCAAATGTTCTCATCATAACCTTTAGAGAAACTGTTGAAACTATATCACATCACGTTATGCTTATATTGCGTCTTCTGCACTGACTAAACCCTCAAATGTTCTCATCATAACCTTTAGAGAAACTGTTGAAACTACATCACATCATGTTCTGCTTATATTGCGTCTTCTGCACTGACTAAACCCTCAAATGTTCTCATCATAACCTTTAGAGAAACTGTTGAAACTACATCACATCACGTTATGCTTATATTGCGTCTTCTGCACTGACTAAACCCTCAAATGTTCTCATCATAACCTTTAGAGAAACTGTTGAAACTACATCACATGATGTTCTGCTTATATTGCGTCTTCTGCACTGACTAAACCCTCAAATGTTCTCATCATAACCTTTAGAGAAACTGTTGAAACTACATCACATCACGTTATGCTTATATTGCGTCTTCTGCACTGACTAAACCCTCAAATGTTCTCATCATAACCTTTAGAGAAACTGTTGAAACTACATCACATCATGTTATGCTTATATCGCGTCTTCTGCAGTGACTAAACCCTCAAATGTTCTCATCATAACCTTAAGAGAAACCGTTGAAACTACATCACATCATGTTATGCTTATATTGCGTCTTCTGCACTGACTAAACCCTCAAATGTTCTCATCATAACCTTTAGAGAAACTGTTGAAACTACATCACATCACGTTATGCTTATATTGCGTCTTCTGCACTAACTAAACCCTCAAATGTTCTCATCATAACCTTTAGAGAAACCGTTGAAACTACATCACATCATGTTATGCTTATATTGCGTCCTCTGCAGTGACTAAACCCTCAAATGTTCTCATCATAACCTTTAGAGAAACTGTTGAAACTACATCACATCACGTTATGCTTATATCGCGTCTTCTGCAGTGACTAAACCCTCAAATGTTCTCATCATAACCTTTAGAGAAACTGTTGAAACTATATCACATCACGTTATGCTTATATTGCGTCTTCTGCACTGACTAAACCCTCAAATGTTCTCATCATAACCTTTAGAGAAACTGTTGAAACTACATCACATCATGTTCTGCTTATATTGCGTCTTCTGCACTGACTAAACCCTCAAATGTTCTCATCATAACCTTTAGAGAAACTGTTGAAACTACATCACATCACGTTATGCTTATATCGCGTCTTCTGCAGTGACTAAACCCTCAAATGTTCTCATCATAACCTTTAGAGAAACTGTTGAAACTACATCACATGATGTTCTGCTTATATTGCGTCTTCTGCACTGACTAAACCCTCAAATGTTCTCATCATAACCTTTAGAGAAACTGTTGAAACTACATCACATCACGTTATGCTTATATTGCGTCTTCTGCACTGACTAAACCCTCAAATGTTCTCATCATAACCTTTAGAGAAACTGTTGAAACTACATCACATCACGTTATGCTTATATTGCGTCTTCTGCACTGACTAAACCCTCAAATGTTCTCATCATAACCTTTAGAGAATCTGTTGAAACTACATCACATCACGTTATGCTTATATTGCGTCTTCTGCACTGACTAAACCCTCAAATGTTCTCATCATAACCTTTAGAGAAACTGTTGAAACTACATCACATCACGTTATGCTTATATTGCGTCTTCTGCACTGACTAAACCCTCAAATGTTCTCATCATAACCTTTAGAGAAACTGTTGAAACTACATCACATCATGTTATGCTTATATTGCGTCTTCTGCACTGACTAAACCCTCAAATGTTCTCATCATAACCTTAAGAGAAACCGTTGAAACTACATCACATCACGTTATGCTTATATTGCGTCTTCTGCACTAACTAAACCCTCAAATGTTCTCATCATAACCTTTAGAGAAACCGTTGAAACTACATCACATCATGTTATGCTTATATTGCGTCCTCTGCAGTGACTAAACCCTCAAATGTTCTCATCATAACCTTTAGAAAAACTGTTGAAACTACATCACGTTATGCTTATATTGCGTCTTCTGCAGTGTCTCGTGCCTGAGCGCTTTGTTTTCTGATATCTAAATCTTCTGATATGCAAATACGGTCATATTCAAATAGCAGATATATCTTACAATGTGTATGCATTTTTACCTCACCAAGGAAGCAGTTATAGATCAAATCATAAATGCATGTTTCCAGTAGGGCTGGACCAGAATATTCGATTATTGGATCGGTGATTTGTTCGGTGGGTTGACATTCGATTTTTAATTTTCAAATTCAAATATTCTTTTATGTTTCATTCGCGCTTACCAAACTCCTGGAACTTCATAACTCATAGAACACCATCATTCTCACCGCTCGTAGTAAATGTCAAATTTTGTCACATCATATTTACATTCAAAGCTTCTATGATAATATTTTATGAATAATATGGATGTTATTGTAGCATACCTAATGCTATCTTTTTTTAACATAATTGTGTAAGAGCTGCTAGACCGCCCCCAAAGGAGCGCGCCTTGCGTCCAGAACACCTGCAAGCAGGAGAGCCTTTTTTTGCCGCACCGAAAGTGTTGTTTTTAAAGGTCTAAATGCCAACAAATATGGACTGCAGCAAAATAATTTGTTAGATAAAAACAAGTTCGATACTGAATTTTGGAAATAATTACATCTATGGTTTTTCAAATGCATTTTGACTTTTGGACTTCACAATGACCCTGTGGCAATGATGATGATTGAAAATGTTTGGATCACACAAATCTGAAATATCATGCAGCCTCCACTGAAATCAAGAATGAATAAGATGATGGTTTATGTTAGGATATATTAGATATTATAATAAACATCAGGACACAAAAACGGTCAAGATCTCAAGAGACATCACTCTCTGAACCTGTTCCTCCATCACTCTGCATCATAAACGCTCTGAAGCAAGCCTAAAACCTCTGTGGTAGTCAACCAACCTTCTTTCTTGTTGACATTTTAAAGGTAAAGCTTTAGCTTAGCAATAGCATATAAAAACAATCAGAAAAAAGTTGCTATACAACAGTTGAACGCATCTTCATCAGCGCTGAAGTAATACACCGCCTGTAATGCGTGCGGTCGAATTTCTAATTAATTATTAGTGATTAAAAGCATTCTCACACAGGTCTGTTAAAAGCAATGCTTTTAATGAGGTATGTTTTGCATGACTATTGCAGTTTTCCTTTCTGCCCGCGTGAGGCACGCCGCTTCAGGCTCGGGCTGTTTTGTAGTTTATTAAAAGTTACTAAATTCTGAACGTGTTGCGAGTCCATATCGCACCAAAATGCGACACTGCACTCCCTTGGGTCCGCAGCAACACACCAGTCACATGTAAAGTTGAAAAAAAGGTGTGTTTAGAGCGCTGCAGTACTATTGGAAATGCATCGAGGCATTTGGACTCGCATACTTGTTCAAAAAGTATGTTGTGCAGGCCTGCTGCGATAGTGAAGATCACGTGAGGAGAGTCAGGGGCGGTTCACATAGAACGTGGAATAATACGATGGCAGAAGACTTGGATTAAAAGCGAAATGCAAAAGCGCCTATTTCGCAATATTTTGGATTTAACACCAATGCAATTTTAAACCATTTGTTTTGTAATAAAGGCAACCTATCTAGCGTGAAGGGGTTATATTTGTTTCTTATTTATTTTTTTGCATTGTGTTTGCAGTGATTATTCGCTTTGTAATAAAGTTCTGTTTAATATAATTGAATGTCATTGTACTGCTTTGTTGTACGTGTTACTTTTTTATTAAAAACAATTGCCGCCCCTGAATTGCGCCAATTCAAATGTGAAAGTAAAATGTGACGTGTGCATGGCTGCATCTCAAACTACCTCACAGCAAGCCACGCCCATCCCCGGTGTCATCATTGTCACAACAGCTTGTATGCACTTGCACAAATGTAAACATTCTCAGAAAATGGTCGCAGTCTAGAGCCCTGTCAGTGCCGGCAATTCTTCATTTTCAGATTTATAGTTTATATAATCTTTTATGATTGATGGTGGGAAGATACGGATCTCCACCAAAGAATGAAAGATTGTCTGTACCCATGTACCCTTTTTTTGAACGTCATTTACGAGTGATATAGCTGACTGCTGTGCTTGTCAAGACTGCAGGAAAGAGCAGGGAGCCCCACCCTCCCCTGCGCACCGTTTCCATTTCCAAACTAAGCTTTAGGTGCCGTAGTTCAACTTCATTCAGTGTTGATCAGAATGTTCAGCTAATGAGATGAAAGTACCGTGTGGACAGCTTCGTATGCTTTCAAAACTCTCCCGAAACTTTGATGCCATATGCCGATCGGTCTGCGCAGTGCTCAATGAAATCGAACATGCCCTTTTCTGCCCCTCTTCTTAGCACATATTAATAAAAAAAGCAACTGTCAGGATGATAAAAGGTCGGAAGCCCGAATTCAAGTTTCCAATGCATTCAGAGAATATAGTTTACCTGAATGAAAATTAGGGCTGTGCCGATAAACAATATCATATCGAATCGCGATAAAATATAAGTCGATAACGATGATAAGCTCTAGGCATTTTTACTCGATATGGATTAATATAAGAGCCAATCACACAGCAGAAATATGCGACAACAGCCAATCAGCGTGCAGCTTTTAACGTTCACGTCAAAGAACAAAGTCAATTTGTCAATTTCAGTGTGACATGATGATCAAAAATGATGAAATTGTCAACAAAAAACTATACTTTAAAATGTAATTAATGAACCCTCACATCTTTATGGCTTCAGTCATAGTTGGGATACTCTTTTAAAGCTGGCAGCATTAACAGTTTATATATGGAAATATATATCGTTATCGATCAATATGGGAAAAAATAATCGAGTTTACATTTTTGCCACATCGCCCAGCCTTAATTAAAAGGCATTTTGCACATGCAGCTGACATAAAACACATTTTTAACAAACAATTCTTCACTGTTGCAGTGAAGCTTAACACATCATTTTCGGCGTCCTGTGATACGGCGTCGGATTCTGATTTTCCTGATTTTCCCAGTCTGCTAATGTCCGATTCACAACCTAGTGATTCCTTTGAACCTATCAGGGGCAGATCTAGTAAATTATTTATGGGGTGGCATGAGAATTATGGGGGGTGGCAACACTAAAGCAAGCATCCTTGCAAGGAATGAAATACATATTCGGTGTATACGATGGGGTGCACATTTTTATATTGGTCTATAAAAATTAAATAAAGACTGATGTGATTGACTTTAATTTACTAAGCATGACAGACAATACAGAATATATATAGATACAAAGCCTTAATGTATCAAACACTGGTTTACTTCAGTCAAAAACACAACAAATACACTGAAACCACATTTAAATTACAAACAAAAATCTTTCAAATTGAAAGAAAATAATCAGAGTCTTCGGTACAACAGCCCTCTTCACTCACTTCATGCTGGATTTCTTTTGCTTCTTCTCTTCTTTCTAGCTCTTTGTCATCCATTTCTATATTTCACTCCATCTCCTCCTCTGCCCTCCACAACTTCTTCTGTTGTACCCTTTTCTGTCTTATCTGCACCTTCTACTCCCACAGTATCGGATTCTGATTTTCCTGTTCTTCTTCATTTAAATTATGCTTAATTATGCGATGCTAAATTATGAAAGACCGAAGTATCGATAAGCTCTGACGCTATCGGTTCTGCTTTCGGTACTGGAAATGAAGATAATGAAGAAAATACATGTCCTGTTTATTAATGCTAAATAAACGTTATCTTGCGCATTTTAACTGTCCAACCATTTCTAATTTATGACAATAGCCTATTTAGACATTAGACATTTACCTGCATTTTTATCCATCATGCGCGAAATGTCCCTGTCTGTCCCTGAGTGCACTGAGTGTGTACGCAACATACACTAACACGAAAGCTCGCGCTTAACAGAGTGATGATGGCGGAGAGAAGCAAACGGTCTAAAGTATGTTTACATTTCACTCGAGTGGATGCAGACAATGATCATTACAACACGTGCAACAAGATTTTAGCTTGTAAGGGCAGAAACACAAGCGTTCTTTTGCAGTCTACCTGCCCCAACTGTGTTGCTTTAAAGCACTGGACATTCTTTTACAAAAGAAATTATTTATTTGATTTATTTTGTTTGTATAATATATATTTGCTCAAACATTGCTGTTTGTTAGGCTATAGATAATTATTTTATTTCACATTTAAAAAATAAAGTGTTAATTCTGTTCTCAATTTGTTTTTGTTTTTTTTATTAAAAACACAACAAAAAGCACCGATAAGAGTACCGTTAAAGTACCGGATCGATGAGTGGTATCCATAAAAGTAGTAATACCGTTAAAACCTTAATGATACCCATCCCTAGTCCTGAAGATTCATACTTCTACTTCCAACTTGTTGCATCTTGCAGGATAGCTACTATGAAAAGAAAGGCTGACAACCAGAGTTAAGGGTGGCAGTTGCCACCCCGATAGATCTGCCCCTGGAACCTATATATTTAATGAACGGTTGAAACAACAGATAATACCAACACTGAACTCACTATACTCTCTGAAACCATGCGTGTCAATTCAGTTACTCAGAGCACCCCAAAATATAAGTGTGCTTAGGGCATTTTGTAAGAAGTTTAGTAAGATTTAGGCTAATAATTATGTTCCCTTGTTTAGGTAAATTGTGAGTGCATTTTACTAATTTGTGCCCTCGTTTAATGCTGCGTTCCAGATAGGGCTGTGCCGATAAACGATATCATATCGAATCGCGATAAAATATATGTCGATAACGATGATAAGCTCTAGGCATTTTTACTCGATATGGATTAATATAAGTGTAAAATGTGGTCCCCTTTAACACATGGACTATTCCAGTCACCCCTGCCTTCCAGTGTCAAATGGGCTAGTTCTAAACTTTTCCATCGGAGTTCTGGAAAGTAACGGAGAAGAGAGTGAGTGTGTGGATGATAATAGTCAAAGAGGATCGGTAGAAATATTGTAGATAGTTCAGTTGAAGTAATTGATAATCCAAATCGGAGGAGTTTTACCGTTTGTGCGTGTGCGTGCATTACAATGTAAGTTATTGTATACTTACTGAGTATTCACTGTAATTGTATGGAGAAAGCGGTATTCCGCCTGTACAAGTGTTTACATTTAGTATTGTTTATTGATTGTACTTTGTTACTCATCATTATTCAGGAGATCTACTTTTAGTTTATATACATTTAATATTGATAAATAAGGATCGCTGTCGCATCTCAGATAGCGCAGAAGCTCTAGAGTTGTTTACCGCTTCAGTGAGAGCACGGCAGCAGCAGGGTGCGCATACGTGAACAGCTCGATGCAGAGTTAACGCACACACATAGATTATATGTATATGTAGCGTTGTATTGTGATTTGTATTTATTATATTTATACTTATGTTTGTATTTTATATTTCAGAACCACACCTTTATGCACAATCAATAAAGACCATTTGGAAGATATCATTGAGTCATCATTGTTCTGACGGACAAACTGTAGCCTTCATGTAAACCCGGACTAGAAATAGAGTTTTTTCCCCAAGATTTTTAATAAGAGCCAATCACACAGCAGAAATATCGACAACAGCCAATCAGCGTGCAGCTTTTAGCGTTCACGTCAAAGAACAAAGTCCATTTCCTACAGCACTTTGCAAACTCGGCACAAGGATGACAAAAATAAGTGGAAGCAGCGACCAAAGTGAAACTAACCTCGAGTTATTATCCAAAAATGATGAAATTGTCGACAAAAAAACTGTACTTTAAAATGTAATTAATGAACCCTCAAATTTTTATGGCTTCAGTCATAGTTGGGATACTCTTTTAAAGCTGGCAGCATTAACAGTTTATATATCGAAATATATATCGTTATCGATCAATATGGGAAAAAATTATCGAGTTTACATTTTTGCCATATCGCCCAGCCCTAGTTCCAGACAACTCGGATTTAGTATTTTCCACCTCAACCCGGAAATTATATCCGGACTGTCCAGAGTGTCCGGACGGCGCTCTTTTAATGTTGCTAAATACTTTAAATGTTTTATTAAAAAATTAAAAATATTAACATTCATGTTTTATGTAACTAAAGTCTTTGAAATTATACTAATCAAGAAGTTAAACTTGTGGGTTTAAGGCAGACCACATGACCCGCCATTTCTGCCCATGACACATTATAATGACAGATATACCAGTTTTAAAGCGATATGCTTTGTTTTATTCATGTAGTCAAATCTGTTTTGTTGCTTATTTAAAGTGTACAGTTTTAAATAAAGTTTTTACACACTTTCACATACAGGGCTCGAAATTGCAACCACTGCTTTTTAAAACGCACTAGACAGACGTGTTTGCAGCGCCTCGTACCTGAGCCCTGTGCGTTTCATCCGGCACAGGTTACAGCTGGGAGCGCGCACCACAACTGACTGACTGTATAGCAATATCAGGTTTGCATTTTAAATACATTCACGAGCAAACCCCCTTACAGCGGCACAGCAGTCGCCAGGTGCACAATATAAGCATAACATGATGTGATGTAGTTTCTGATGAGAATATTTGAGGGTTTAGTCAGTGCAGAAAAGATGACTGACACTGTGATATGAGAACCTTCGAACCCTCAAACATACCAATTAAAGGGATAGTTCACACTTTTTGTACTATTATTTACTCACACTTCAATTGTTCCAAACCTGTAGAAATTCCTTTTTTGTACTAAGTACAAAGAAGATATTTGAATAAAAGTTAGTAACTAAACCTTATACAGGTTTGGAACAACTGGAGGGAGAGTAAATTATGATCCCTTTAAGCAAATAACATGCAGCGTGTTAATAAGCAAGTTTTTTTTCATGAAATCGCACAGGAAACATAACATGCATGTTTAACATATGTGACTTTGTAATTACCTTATTTTCTATGTAGCAAAATGCTTTCATTTTCTTAATCTCCTGTGTTAATTAAATATTTTATTTAATTGTATGTAATATTTAATGCAAATCCTACCTCATGTTGCACGCTTACACATTTTGAGAAATACAACGGCACAATAAAAAAGACTTTTCAGGTCCGTGTCCAATCCCTCACTTTTTCTAGCTATACGTTAAAACATTTTGGCTGTATTTTTTCTAATATCGCAATATAATATCAATATTGTCTGGAGAGTGGAAAAGATGGTGATATGAATTTTGGCTCCTATCGCCCACGCTTACTACAAAGTTAAAATGTTAATTTTGAGCCCTGTGATTTCATATGGTCATAATATATTCAACAGTATGTGACATTAATGTTTTTGTCAGCTGCATGACTGTTTATGTAATGATCTCCACTTGTGTTTGTTTTTAGAGATAACATGTTATACGTGTGCTACAAAGTAGGGCTGGGCGATATGGCTGAAAACTGCATCACGATATCAGTGTTTCATATCGGTCGATATCGATAATTATTGATATTTTTTATGACCCATTTAAAATAAGGACCAGGAGAAAAATATATTACATTTAAACATTTTTATTTTAAACTTAACCTTCCTCTGATCATAATCCCCTCAGTTATTAAGACAGAAATGTCAACAACCATGGAAAACTCAAATAATTGAAATGTAAACATAAGTCTAAAGTCACAATGAACACTTAACAATTATCTCTTAACATTTAAGGTGCAAAATCAAATAAAATGTAAGAAATGCTTAATAAAGTGTAATAAAATAGTGCAAAGTGTTAAATATAAACATAGAGAAACCTGAGAATTTAGTGCTATGAAGTTCACTAGCTGTTCACCTTCTGGTGAACGTGTAAAAGCTTTTTATAGACGACATTGGTCTGACTACGGTCAGACTTATAATATCCAAAAAACTGCCACACTGGCGAGCTGACTTTTCCTCTTTTATTTACAATTTCCTCACTCGCTGCGGCACTCATCTTCTGCTTATCAGTCACCGGTTACTGAAGAGGAATCCAGCAGACCAGGGCTGGGTTTCCCGATATAGATGTATCTTAGCTCTTAAGAGCGCTTTCTACGTGCAAGGTTACGAAGGCTCGCAGCAATTCCACGAGCGTTTCCCAAAACAGTACTTAACATGAACGCGCGAGAACGTGCTCTACGTGCTACTAAGAGTCGCTGTCCATTCGCGAAGTGCTGAAATATAACCTTATATGGAATCGTATTGTGAATATTTAACCTAATAATTGTCATCTGTTTTGGATTAGCAATCAAGTCTATATATTTAGCGTGACATATAACACAAATATACGTACAGCATGTACTTCATCTAGCCAATACATTTCTACAGATATAGACCAAAAACATTTTTTTACCAGTACTGTTCTATGTATACATTTTTATAATGAGCACAACTTTTCATCATTATGAACAGAGGATAGATTAAAGGAATATGTAATCTATACAATTTCTAAGCATGCCACACCTTCACTTTCTTCAAGGTAGGGCCTAATGTCATTACTGAAATTGATGATAGGCAGTGGGATATGTGAACATTATCACAGCCTGATAACCTTCACATGGTTCCTTCAATTATGCTAGGATTAGTATAGAGTTTACACCTCACTATACAGAGGAAATCATGGCTGCACTACAGCGTGTTCTTCAATTGAGGGTCAGAGAAAGACAAAGACAAAGACAAAGACGACCACAAAGTAGATTGGTGACTTTAAATGCCTTCATCAGACGGCATCAAAACCCCTTGGATATCCTTGATGACATGGCTATAATAAGGCGATACCGTCTGCCAAGAGGCCAAATAGCCCAATTGCTAAATAGCATTGGACCTCAGCTGATGCGTGCCACCAGGAGACATTTTGCCTTGTCCCCTGAAGTCCAACTCCTATCAGCCTTGAGGTTTTATGCAACAGGCAGTTTTCTCCAGGTACTTGGTGATGGGCTTGGACTAAGTAAGGCATCAGTTTCAAGAGCTGTTCAAGCGGTCACCAATGCATTACTTCCACTTGCTGTGGAACACATTAAATTTCCAGCATCAAGACAGGACATCACAGAAATACAACAGTATTTTTTAACACATCATCACATCCCACAGGTCATTGGAGTGATCGATGGTACCTTGCTCCCGATCCTTACACCATCTGTGGATGGACATGTATATATATGCCGCAAAGGCTATGCAGCTATCAACTGCCAGGTGATCTGTGACCATAAGGGTTTGATCACAGACATTGTGGCAAGGTGGCCCGGAAGCACAGTCCTTCATGTTCACCAATTCATCTGTTGGTCAGGAGGCACAAAATTCACAGCGACAGTGGAGGCTGCTTGGGGACAGAGGTTACCCACTGAGGCCATATCTCTTCACGTCTGTGGCTAATCCTATGAATAACAGGGAGACAAATTTCAACGAGGCACACCGTGTTGCACGTAGTATTGTGGAACGCACAATAGGGAGGTGGAAGATGCGCTTTCGGGCAATTCACCAGTCCAGCGGTGGTCAGCTCCACAAAAGTGCTGTGCAGTCATAATAGTAACAGATATGCTGCACAACATTGCAGTGCAGATGAGAGTGCCCTTACTTAACAGGGAGGAAGATGAAGAGGTGGAGGAAGAGGATGTGGAGGATGAAGATGGCATGGGACCACATGGCCAACCAAAAAATGCTCAATACATGGCTGGTTTTCGTGCACATTGACAGTCATTGACAGATTTTTTTTAATTCATCCCTATTTTGCCCAGTCTTTGAAGCGTATTTCCCACATTACGATTTTGTTTGTTCATGCATTTAATTTAGATGTGTATTTCTATCTTTTCCTTCCCTTTTTAATTATTTCATTTATAAATTCATGTAAACAAAAAACAAGTACAATAAAGTGTACAATAAAATACAATCAAAACATTATTATATTACTCACGTTGCAGTGTGTTAAATCTAGATAAAAGTGTAATCTGCCGGTTGTCCTGCAGGTGTCCTCATAAATATGTCTTCTTACGATGCACTTGGGGATGTACGATTACCCCAGAGCACTCGTAGTTCTACGAAGATTTTCAAGTGCTACTTAAGCTACGATGCTTTCGGGAAACAGACCATAATATTAAGATCAGGCGTACGATCGTTTTTACGATCAACTTAGGCTTACGATGCTTTTGGGAAACGCAGCCCAGCACGAGACAACGATATGGCGCAACCAAACTTAATACTGTTACATGATTGGCTGTTAGCGTGTCACTCCCTACGTTGCTAGGTTACCAGAGAGCAAGCGCCTTTGTTAATGCAACCAAACTTGCTCCGCAACCTCTGTTTTTCTCCGACGAAGAAAAAAAAAATATTGAACGTTCTATCGAACACATTTTTTATTGATATCGATCACGCGTCTATCGCAATACATATCGTTATCGTTTTATCGCCCAGCCCTACTACAAAGTATCTATCTATCTATCTATCTATCTATCAGCACTTAGCACTGGTGCTACAGCCTGAGGTTTGATGTTGTCGTAGCAAAACTTTGTAGTAGGGCTGGGCGATAAAACGATAACGATATGTATTGCGATAGACGTGTGATCGATATCAATAAAAAATGTTCGATAGAACGTTCAAATATTTTTCTTCGTCGGCGCAACAGAGGTTCTTAATTTTACTTGAATTTTACTTGAATTTATATTTATTTATATATATATATATATATATATATATATATATATATATATATATATATATATATATATATATATATATATATATATATATTCAAGTAAAATTCAATATGCGATATACATGCTAAATAATGCGATAATTGATATGCGATAAAAAACAAATTCTTTAATCCATTTAAGTTATATTAAAATATATATATTTTTAATTATATAACCAACATACGTTTTATATTTTATGAAAAAGTAGGCATTAGCTGGCTATGAAAGCTTTGTGTCTTGTAGACTGTCTTGCATCAGAGCATGCGCACATCACACTATTCTGCACATGTACACATATTCCAACAAACACCCATGTGACAGATACTACATTATCCACTTCGGCCTAAAACTTTGACCATCCGTTCCTTTCTTAAGTATTAGAATGAAATCACTCATTTATTGTAAACCATTGAGATATTTCGATCATTTCGTGCGGCCCTAAATCCTCTAGAAACATGAAGCATATCAACCTTCAGTGTTTTAACAGCGGGGTGAAAGTCTCTTTAGCTTGTGACACAGTGGGATTGTGCTCACATCTATGTGGTCATCACAGGCACGTGCTTGAAAATGCTGTCTAGAGAGGGAACAAGGCTTTGAATTTTGATAGTTTGAAATGTACTCCACACTATTCATACATTATACCAGCAAACAGCAGCCATGTAGTTACAGTACACATGTGATCTCTATGAGGAGTCTTGATCAAGGACGTCACGACGACGGTTTATGGATCAGCAACGCATTAAATTGGACCTAAAGTCCTTTAGTTAGCAGCAACAGCCGCTTGTAATCACAAACACGGATGTATACAGAGTGAGGTTTGCGCGGCTAGCGTGCTAGCTCGTTTCAGCCCATGCGAAGCAATTACAACAGCTGGACAGAAGCTAACACGCTACATTAGCATCTGCTTTAGCTGTCGCTGACATTAGCCTTCCTCATGGCGCTAATAACATAAGATCAAGCTGCATGTTTGCTGGGTGATATAAGGCTATTCACTTCCTGACCTCAGCCATCCCATAAAGCGAACGTGGCGTTCACGCTGCTGCAATGTGCCTCTGAGCTTCACCGACTTTTTTCTATGAGCTTCACTGATTTTCTCACGGATTTAACGGAAACATTTCACACAGTGACTGTGAGACTCGATGGAAATAACACAGCTACATACCCATCCGCGAATGAGCGCGACCCGTTTGATTTATATCGATGTTGAGGCTCTTTCCCGCTGCGAATCCTTCATTTTGTTACGATCTCTCCTCCATGCTGCATTATGAAAGGGGGTGTACCTCAGTGATTGACGCGATAGAGCGGCCAATCGGTGCAAAGAACGGCAATGACGTAACACTTCATTCATACCCCAAACCATATCGGCTTGTTCGAGATAAGCTACACTAGACTGCCACCGGCTGCAGATCTGGAGCAGGCCAGTAGGGGGAGACAGTAAAGTATGAACCATCACATTCAGAAACAGACTGTAGAACAACGAGGAGCACAGTGTTTTAACTGTTTTAAGTGTATTATGTTCAATAATGTGTGTTTTTAAAGCGCAAATATGCGGTCGGGTAATAAAGATGGCGGTTATTTAAAAATTTGATCCATGTACCTGCCATGACACAGTCTCACCTCGGCAAGTCCTGCTGAAAAAAGAAAGTAAAAAGTGAATATATATTCACTCTTTACTTTTTTCAGCAGGACTTGACTCAGGTCAGTCTTTCATCTCATAAATCTATTATTTGTTCCTGAGTAAATCTTTTTGACTGAGGGCAAAGTTAGTTACAACTTTATATTTTTATTTCACTACTGGATCACTGCCTAAATCAGGGATGGGCAAACTCGGTCCTGGAGGGCCGCTGTCTTGCAGAGTTTAGCTCCAGCTTACCTCAACACACCTGCCTCAAAGTTTCTTGTATGCCTAATTAGACCTTGATTAGCTGGTTCAGGTGTGTTTAATTGGGGTTGGAACTAAACTCTGCAGGACAGCGGCCCTCCAGGACCGAGTTTGCCCATCCCTGGCCTAAATGGTGCTTTTGACTGAATTATTTGATTATATATTTCCTATTGTACAAACGATTTATACTTTATAATAAAGTGTTGTGTTTTTATATTTTGTTTTATTGTAAACAAATACACAGTTATTAGGATAATCTGAGCACACTCCCTGATTTTATTTAAACAGAGAAGCAGTGTTTTATAGCATATTATCTTACTCTTATCTTAATCTAAAATTAAAATGAGCCTCAGGAATTCAAGGAAGGGGTGAATTGTGTTCCTCTTTTTAAATAATATGTAGGATCTAACTGCATGACAACTATAGTTTATTAACAAAAACACCAGACGTCAGAAGAGGGCGGAGCTTCACACACCTGGCACCAGCTCTAAGGCTTTTTGTAACACAACAAAACAGGAGAGATTCTAGAAGAAGCGATCTTTGGTTGTACTGTGCATAATAAACACATGTTTATGAATCACACAGACAGGGAGTACGGCCCCAGCTAACAATTGGTTCCCAGAACGTTTTGGGAAGGTTAGGGCTTGGTTCCCAGAACGTTACCTTAAGGGATATTCTAACATTCCCTGAAGGTTTTCCAGGAAAGTTTTCTTAAAGGAAATAGAACGTTCCCTTTAGGTTCCAAGAACGTTCCCCAAATGTTCTCTTAAGGTTCCCAGAACATTTTCTTAAGGTTCCCTTAACATTCCCTTAACTTCTCTGGAAATCAATGTTAATACATTTTTATTGTTAAGAATTCAAGAATTATGTTATTATAATTGTTATATATATATATATATTAGGGATGTGCATCTCCATAACTGAGGCCGATGCGATACGCATCTCGATGCATAGCCAATGATATGAAACGTTAAAGATACATGAAGCAGCTAGCGATGCGATGCGATACGATACACCCGTTACGATGCAGTGCGGTCCGATTTCGATTCGATTCAACACGATTCGATGCAGTATGATGCAATGAAACAAATATGAGGATATGCATTTCAGTATGTTACAGATACTTTTATTTCTTTGTTTCAGACAACAAATCATAAATTAACTTAAGTGCCTTCTGATTTGTAGTGCATGACCCTTACACAAATAGGCTTTGGTAGTGCAAAAAAAAGATTAAATAAAACCAAATGTTTTTTTCCTGTTCTGTCTCCACTTAAACTTTTAACAGCTCAAACATTTAACAGTGAAACAATTTAAGGATGCTGCTCAGAGATAAACTGAAGAAATGTTCCATAACTTGCTAGCAGATGAATGTGCTTTCAGCAGACAGGCTTACTCAGTGAACAGAAAACAGGTGCTATTTTGACATAACCAATAATAATAATAAGTACCAAAAAACTTTCACAGTTATTTCATAACTGTATTCAAATGTAAAAAAAATGAAAATAAAATAAAAAAACTAGTATAGGCAGTCACAGGCTGCTGTAAACCAGACTCATCAGATGAACACTAAATTTAATAGGGATTTGTTTCTCGGAGAATAGCTTCCTATCTGGTATGTGGTACCTCGGCTCCAAGACGTGGAGGAGGTATTGGAAGCCCTCGTTCTCTGTAACGCTGTAAGGCTGAATGTCTTTACAGATAAAAAAGGCGATTGCGTCGGTTATTGCCTTGGAACGAGCAGAACTGTTAGGCAGCTGCGATTGAAAAAAGTTTTGATCGTTTGCTCACCCGGCGTCCCGCTAGCAGTAGCAGGTTCAGCTAAATACGAGTGAGAGGAGGAGGAGGCAGAAATAAATCTGGTTTTACCGATGCAGATATGTTAGAAACGATGCATCGCGATACAAATGCCAATTTGAGCGAGCGAATCGGGGAATCTTCCCATCCCTAATATATATATATATATATATATATTATATAAATTAATATGTAATACATATATTAAAGAACCTCAAACAGCATATAATAACAAACAAACCATAAATAATAAAGAAAAACAATTAAAAAAAAAACCCTGACATGACGTGTTATAGTTGCAATCCGTAATAAAGGACACAAATTGCCATTGATCGCATCTATAACTCACTATGCAGTTACAAGACACAGACATTTACTTACTTAAGAGAGTGAATAAAAATGAATTATATATAATGTGGTAGATGTGGTTTTAATTGAACAGGGCCATGGGTGCAAGGAAGTTGTCTTGGGCAGTCGTTCATTTAGCATCACCAGGATGGGCATCAGGTGGGGCAGGACTGTTATGAGCAGTGTTGTGCCTGCTGGAACTCATTCCTCGGGATCCCTCGGAAAAGGGAGAGGGGGATAGAGAGAGAGAAAAGGAGAGAGGAGGAGAGAAAGAGAGAGAGACAAAACAGACTAACATTAGCGCAGCGGCCGTTCATATGTAATGTATGCAATCATATGTTATACCATATGCAATGTGTAATATGTATGTGTGCCCGGTTCCGGTTAAGCTAACTATTGTGGCCTTAGAGAGTTAGGATCTGAGATTATGTGAATGCGTGGCTAAAGAGATAAGTCTTTAGTTTAGTTTTAAACTGCTTGAGTGTGTCTGAGTCCCGAACATTACTGGGAAGGTCATTCCATAGTTTTGGTGCTAAGTAGGAGAAGGATCTTCCACCTTTAGATTTGTTTGATATCCTTGGAACTATTAACAGCCCGCCATTTTGTGAACGCAATGCCCGTGATGGATTGTATGCTGATAGTAGTTCATGGAGGTATAAAGGTGCTAGGCCGTTTAGGGCTTTGTATGTAATTAACAATATTTTGAAATGTATGTGATACTTTACAGGTAGCCAGTGCAGTGTTGCTAGAAGAGGACTTATGTGGTCATACTTTTTTGATCTAGTGAGAACTCTAGCAGCTGCATTTTGAACCAGCTGAAGCTTATTTATTTGCTTTGCATGACACCCCCCCAGTAATGAGTTACAGTAGTCAATTCTTGAGGTCATAAATGTGTGGATTAGCTTCTCTACATCCAAGACAGACAGTATGTGGCGTTTGAAATGTTTCTAAGGTGGAAAACTGCGGTACGACACACATTGGAAATGTGACCATCGAAAGACAGGTTCTTGACTGCGGAAGATGGGACAATGGTGCAACCTTCTATAGTGATGTTATAGACTATCGTGTCGAGGACTCCGCCACTCCTGCTGCACTCTCTTCCAACTACGCTTTCTCCCACTCCCCTCGTCAATCTGGCAAGGGCGGAGGCACAGGTTTACTGTGCCCCAACACATGGAAATACACATGCTTACCAGGATTATGTACAAACACTTCCTTTGAATTTGCTTTGAACTTCCTTTCCTTTGTGGCCCCTCAACATCTCGCGGAGAAAGCGAAGGAGGAAACGAGGCAAACGTGGAGGTTACATTGTGAAACTGAAAGCTCATCTGCGAGCTGGCTTTCTCTCAGATCCCTCCTATGAACCGTTTTACGGCGGCTTCACCTCCTGGCGCCCGCTGGATTTGGCGTACCAGTGGCTTCGTCCTGTTCTCCCCCGACACCTGAGTCATGTTTTTCCTGCCGGTCTCCACCGAATCGGCCTCAGTTCCCGTCGACAAGGAGTAACTCATGGAAATCTGCGCTCACTGAACAAAGCGTCCTCATCTCCTGTTATTATTCCTTCACCGAAGATGGCATTAATAAATGCCCGTTCCCTGGTAAACAAAACCTTTTTATTAAATGACTTTTATTCATCTCACAATTTGGATTTTATGTTTATCATGGAATCCTGGATAATCCGTTCTCAGATTTGGTCCCTGTTGATTGTACATTTTTTAACTCTCCTCGCTTGAGTGGTCGCGGAGGTGGGATAGTAACTATTCTAAAAAACTCTCTCTCTGCACACTGTCGGTTGGTCCCGGCAACGGCCTTCTCTAGCTTTGAAGCTCAGCTTCTTCACCTAGACTGGAATGGTCCTGTTTGTTTAGGGGTGATTTACCGCCCTCCACACTCTTCTAAGGACTTTTTA
Organism: Beaufortia kweichowensis; assembly: GCA_019155185.1. Classification (NCBI taxonomy): domain Eukaryota; kingdom Metazoa; phylum Chordata; class Actinopteri; order Cypriniformes; family Gastromyzontidae; genus Beaufortia; species Beaufortia kweichowensis. The sequence continues at coordinate 17,078,637 of CM032804.1, read as the reverse complement.
CAGCAATTCACTGATACAATATCGCCACTAATTTTGATCGCTTTTTATTGGTGGGCGATTTCAATATTCATGTCTGTTGTCCGTCTATCCCCTTATCGCATGACTTCCTTAATCTCATTGATGCTTTTAACCTATCACAGTGGATCAAAGACTCTACTCATATTCAGGGCCATACGCTGGATCTGGTACTCTCATATGGGCTTGATGTGTCTGATATTGTGCTTTCAGATTTTCTGCTCTCTGATCATAAGCCTATATTATTCTCATTGACTCAGATTGACACAGACCCAGATCTTTCTCATCTTTCTGTTACACCTGTTACTCTGTCTCGGTTCTACTCCTCTCAGTTTAGCACAAATTTTAATTTGTGCTTTGCTGAATTTTGCTCACAGCTGCATTTGGATCAACCATTTCCTGTCTTGGATGTTGATGAACATCTTAGCCTTATGAATTCTGTCTGGCTTAAGGCAGTAAATGCAACTGCTCCACTTAAGCCTCATAGGCCCAAACCAAAATCAGAACTGTGGCAAAATTCTGAAACCCGTCTTTTAAGACAAAACTGTAGAAGGGCAGAACGCAAATGGAAAAGGGACAGGCTGCAAATCTCTTTCCAAATGTTTAAAGACTCTCTTACATCTTACCAGGCTGCTGCTAGGTCTGCGAAAGCTTCTTATTTTTCTAATCTAATTAAAACTAACCACTCTAAACCTAAAGTTTTGTTTTCAATCATTCAATCTGTTGCAAATCCCTCTGTTAACAACTTGCTTGTTGCTTCTGATGCTCTCTGTGAAAGCTTCTTGAGATATTTTAGTGACAAAATTACTAACTTAAGACTGAGTGTCTGCCCCACTTTAACGGTAAATATCTCTCCTACCATGTCATCGGTCTCTGCAACTTGGGATGCTTTTGAATCTATCAATTTCCAGGCATTGAAGGAGGTAATTGATAAGCTTAAACCTTCATTCTGTTCTAACGATATCATTCATCCAAAATTTCTCAAATTAATTATTGATTCGATTGGGCCTGGTCTGGTGTCTTTTATTAATAAGTGTCTCCAAACAGGCTCTGTCCCTGCCAATCTTAAAGTGGCTACGGTCACTCCTCTGCTCAAGAAGCCTTCACTGGATCCTTCTGTCCTAAAAATTTTTCGACCAATTTCTGTCTTACCTTTCATTTCAAAGGTTTTGGAGAAAATTGTGCTGGATCGACTTCAACATTGTCTGACAAGTAATTGTAGTTATGAGGTTTTTTAAGTCTGCTCACAGCACTGAGTCTGCTCTTTTGAGAGTGCTAAATGATATTTATCTATCTACTGATTCCGGAGACTCTGTGGTTCTTATTTTAGATTTATCGGCCGCCTTTGATACTGTAGACCACTCCACACTTTTATCTAGATTGGAGTCTTGGGTAGGTTTAAAAGCAAATGTTCTTAAATGGTTTCAGTCATATTTATCTGAAAGAAAGTTTTTAGTGAAGTTGGGTAATTTTACCTCCTCCCCCGCCCCTCTGATCTGTGACCTTCCACAAGGCTCTATTTTAGCTCCCTCTCTATTCTCTCTTTACATGCTACCTCTGGGCTCTATTCTAAGGAAACATGGTGTGTCCTTTCATTTTTATGCAGACGATACTCAAATCTATCTACCTATCAAAAGAAACAACTCCACAGCGATTACTTCACTCCTGCAATGTTTAGAGGAGGTTAAATCATGGCTAGCCCAAAATTTCCTCTTTCTGAATGAGGACAAGACTGAGGTAATTGTATTCGGTCTGAATGAGAACTCTAAGTACCGTAAAACTTCAAATAATAGCCCGGGCTTCTATTTACCCAAATCGCCGAACTGCACCGGCTTGTATTTGAGACAGGCGTCTATAAGAGACAGGCCTTTAATTTAGTGTTGAGATGTTCAAGCATGACAGTAGGAGGTTACCACATTATATTACGTTTTATTTATAATTAATTTGAATGTGTTTAACAAATCATTTAATGTAAGAAATGTCTTTGGCTATTGGCAGCATAAAAAAACATTAAAAACGAAACGATGTGACAGCAATGGGCAGAACAATATAGGCTAAGTTACCGCTAAAATCCATCGAGCATATGAACTTGTTGCCCGAAACATATCAACAAGAAAGAATGAAGGCTACCCTGTAAAACAACTGCAATCATGTGATAGAAAATTACTCTATTCATCACTATCATCATCCCCGCGATCCTCAATTACAAGTTCATTGGCGAATTCCTCCTCCACGTCGCTCTCCTCCACTTCTCCCTCTCCAGCCTCCGCTAACTCTGCCTGCCTTGCTTGCACTAACAGCTCTCGCCCAGATGCGCACGGCTCTCCCTCTTTGAAACAATGGATAAGGTGATCCTCACTTCCATCAGAAGCTACTGTCAGGTCACATACCTAAGGATAACATCCCGAAGTTAATGAAATATATTAGCTCCTCTTTCTCCCTATGCTTTCTCCCTCGCACACACACACGCGCGCGCGCGCGCGCAAGCATACCTTAAAAAACAGACCAGGCCTCTATTTGAGACCGGCCTTTATTTACCCAAACCTGTCGTCACACCAGGCGTTTAAAAGAGACAGGCGTCTATTTGGGGCTCGGCTATTATTTGAAGTTTTACGGTATATAAGCCCTGATTTGGACAGTTTATCCGTTTTTAGATCCACACAGGTACGGAACCAAGGTGTTCTTGTTGACCAGCATTTAAAATTTGATAAACACATCTCCTCTGTTATCGGGTCCAGTTTTTATCAACTTCGTTTACTGTCTAGAATCAAACATTTTCTCACTCCTAAAACTCTAGAAATGGCTGTTCATGCATTTGTTACGTTGCGTTTTGTTACGGATCCAAGGGATGACACACAGGGTAAACGTAAATAAGTCTTTTACTGAATAACACAAAGATATCCAAAAGTATAAACATCCACTAGAACAAAATAATCCATAGAAACTTAAAGCATTCACTGATTTCTCCAGAAAACGAGGTATCCAAAAAACACAGGTTATTCAAAGTCACAAACATCCATGGGAGCAGATTAATCCAACAGGAGTGGTATAAACAAACTAGCGACAGACAACTGAAACCAGTTAACATTTACAAGACCTGACAATCGCTAAACACAAACACACAGCATATATAGAGTCCAGAATGATTAGTGACAGGTGAAAGTGATCAAAGATGGAGTGCCGGTAGGTGCAAGGCATGATGGGACATGAAGTTCTTTAAAAGTCTGGTGACGCAGATCGTGTAGCGGGAGTGAATGAATCCGATGCTGAAGGCGGAAACACAAGCTCCGTGACACATTTAGATTACTGCAACGCTTTACTTTGAGTCTCAAATTGCATGTCTTCAGCTTGTCCAAAACGCTGCGGCCAGACTACTTCTAAAATGTTGTAAATATGAACACATCACTCCTATTCTCACTTGGAGGGTCATTTCTCCTCTGACGCGTCACAACTGCTAGGCTAGCTGGACAGCCACCTAATAATGCATTGCAGTAATCCAGTCTAGACATCATGAAAGCGTGAACTAACTCTTCTGCACTCGATAGTGACAGCGTATGACACGAGTAATTGTGTATATAAATGTATATACATTTAGCTTAATTTAAATAATAATTGATATACTCCATCCAGGACAAGCACTGTTTTAATGGGTCTTTTTAGCAATGTTCTTGATGTTAAAGGGGTTGTGCTGGATGTCCTTTTTATTCCTACTGAAAGGTCACTTACCTTTTTTCCAACAAGGTGTTTATTTGGATCCCTGTACTGGTTCTGTATAAACTTATTATTTATTTGCTCGATTGTTTCTATTGATCTGGACAACATAATAGTGGTCTAACAGCTACACCACATGAATAGACGCAGAATACTTAATATTCCCAGAACGTTCTGTTTTAGTTCCCAAAAAAATAACCAAATGGGAACCATGTGGGAACGTAAGAGGAACGTTTTGTATTTGCTGGGGCGCAATTAAAATAATGACAAAGCTGCTCTCATGGTGGCTTTACATGCCGTCACAAACTTTATAAACTCACACTTGTGATTATGAGCATGACAAAGTCACGTGTTCTACATCAAAGGGCTTTCATGTGCAATATTTAACTACAACATTCCTATTTATGATCATTCTGGTAACACGTGAAGGCAGCAATGTAAACTGGCAGAGACAGTGGCAACTTTAGCCTTCCAGCGTGATAAGAAGCTCATTCAGATTTGGGATATTTGGAAAACAAAATTTAACATGTAAGACTTACTTCCTCTGTAGCTAAAGTTCACGAATGAAGTGTTGGTTCAATCTTTGAACAAATTCTGTGTTGAACTGCCCAAACTTGTAAACAGTCCAACGTGAAATGATTGGCACAAACATATAATACTTCACTTGTTTTTTGGGTAATATTTCCTTCGTAAACTAATGGTAATCACTCTGTCTTCAGTGCCTCTGAGACTCCTATGTTCATTTTTCCCAAAACACAACATCTAATGTTTCTTAGACACAGACATTTCTTCCTCCTGCACAATACAGCACACTGATGGAGGAGGCGGAGCTACTCTGTCTGTGTGCGGGAATTTTAAACAGCATATTTAGACAGACTGATTTTGATTTTTGGGATTATAAAAAAATGAGACGATTTTCATTATTATAGGCTCATTGTTTTCACACACTGCGGCCACAAAACTGTGTTCAAACACCTTATAAAAGTGAGTTTTGCATAACAGGTCACCTTTAAAGTGTATTATGCAAAATCATATAACTTCTTAAAAAGGCTGATATTCACGCATCAGTAGAGTGATCTGTGAATGTCATTCGCTGGTTGTCCATACAACATACACACAACCTAAAGCAATTAAATTATAACCTAAAGAGCTCGAAGACAGATTTAAATACAACATTGTGACAACGTAGACCCCAACCTTTTGATGATAAACTTTGCATAAAGTTTCCTTAACAAACTATATATCACTGGAGAGCTCTAAGAGTGTGTTTTTCAGATTTAATCATGTTTTTGTGAAAGGAATAGTGTAGTGAGATCACATTTGCTAAAATGTATTATATGTCACAGACCTATGGAGGGGGAGACATTTGTTTATGAAATGTATTTATATAATAGCCTGTTCCTAAACGTAGAAAAAACTTCACAAACTATATATCATTGGAAAAAGTGTGCAATAGGAAATATGCAGTAACAGTCATTTGTTAAATGTCACTATTTATGCACAGTGAGAATGAATGACCCCTTGTGGATATTTGTTGGTACAGCAGGTAAAAGTGTCAATGAAACCCCAGATTTCATGATATCAATTTTTAAGAGAACTTGTTTAGACTTAAGGCTTTGTTTTTAGGGAAATTTCAGACAAAAAGAAATATAAAAATTAATATGTTTTTTTTTATTAAGGAAAAAGAGTTTTTTGCAATAACTGTTTTATTAATATAAACTTAAACTGCTATAACTTTGTTTTATTTAATAATTTTTAACATTTTTTAACTTTATCATAAACGTCCAAGTGTTTTCTTTAAAAGACCAAAGCATTCCAAAGTTACATCAATTTAAAGGTGCATATCACCCTTTCAGGTATTCACATAAAAAGGGGGGGGGTGACAGTTAACAGGTTAAGAATGAAAAAGTATTAAGGACAAAATGATAACATTAAAGTGCTCTGGGGCTTGAAACATACTTTAAGAGTTTTGTCCTTGTAACAAACATTTGTTTTAAAATTCCAGAATAAAATTCGACTGGATGTATTAACATGCAAATGTCAGGTCTGAAATGTCAGGTCGGTCCAAATTTCCATCCTAAAATCCAAGAAAAAAAGTAGAAAGGTCAATTTTATGTGATGAGATGAATTGCCTTTTCTTGACGGAAAACAGAAAAATTAGATTTTTTTTCTTTTAATTGTAGGGTAAAAAGCAGGACATGTTCTTTACATACATTCCACATTGCTAAAATGGTGGATTTGTAGCTGTGGTAACGTGGGTTCTTTCTGAATAGGCAATGAAAGTGGGACTTACTTTATGGGTCCACAGTGTCCAGGAACTCTTGTTTAGGAGGGGCAGATCCACGGTACCAGGCACAGCTGTCATCATGTCTCTTAATGCAGGTGTAGTACAAAGCCTGGGTGCCTTTTACAGTTCCGTCCACCACCCAGTCAGTCCACAGACATTCGACGGGATCGTTGAGGGAACAGGGAATGAAAGGACACTGAACAATCTGAATAAAGGCAAGACATACATGAAGAACTGCGTGAATACAACATCCTGTGTGAAAAGAAAGCTCTCAAAGAAACAGAAAGCGTTTTGCAAATACTTAAAACTATCTTATAGAATATGATAGCAGCGGTGTAACAAACAAATAAACTGTGTTTACAACAAACCCTTTTTATGAGACTCTGCAGATGGCACCTTCAGGAGTTTTACACGGGTCTCCTGGAAGAGCTGTCATTATTACCTTACTTGCAAGTGCCAGCAACTAAACAAGCACACATTTCATTTAAGTTTCAGTTAGTCTAATTACATTTTTTGAAACTCAAATAATAGTAATAATATATATATATTACTATTAATAATAATAATAATAATAATAATAATAATAAATGTCTGTTAATAATAAAAAATAAAGACATTGATTTTAACATACAAAGCTTATCATGCAAGTGTTCTGTATACATTTGCAATCTTGTCACTTCTTTCACCGCAACTAAATCTCTACACCCTGCTGCTTCATCTGTTCTATATCTGCTCTTCATTTGCTCTGCTCTTGGTGTCCATTCATCATTACAGAGGTCCCTAAAGACTTTTTTTAAATGGCTTACTCTTGATTTGTTATTACTTTATAACTTAAAATCATTTTTTAACAAGTGTCTGTTGAATAAAGAAAGGCTGTTTTTACTGACTGCTTGTACTACTTCTATTTCATTTATTATATATATATATATATATATATATATATATATATAATAATTGGTCTGTGTTTATGCATTCTGTAAAAGTTTATCTTGTTTAAAGTGCTGAAATGACCATGATCCTGAGTGGTTGGTATTTGCTGCTAGCACAGTCAGCCGATATTGAGTTTGAGGCTTCCTTTTCACACTCTCAAACCCAAGAATTTATTTCATTAATTATACAGCATATGTTCATATGATTTGCAATAAGTTCAGCAAAAATCTCCACATTCTTTCTTTTAAATTCCTCATACAAGCAGTATAAATACATATAAATATATTATTTTTTTATTGAAACACCCCATTGGAAATGCAAGAACAGATTTCTTTTTCTTGCTTTAGTCTAGGCTATAAGTAAACTTTGAATCGCAAAACACTTGTAATTTATATTTGTATTTATAACATTTTTTGTTTATTTCAACCAAATTGAGAACATTTTTGCAATAAAACCAAACTATAACGTAATTGTATCCTAGTCAGCGCCTCACGGTGACGCATTGTACTTAATGTCTTGTTTTATCTGATAGTTCTGTACTGTATCTCCTGGCATCTGCACTTTCACCAGTCACAGTGGCTAGTGGTTTTCCAAAGTTACTAGCCACTCAGCATTTTTACTCACAATTTTGTTGTTTAGAAAATACATTTTATATGATTAAAGTTGACTCTGGCATGCTAAAATCTCTTGAATTAAAGCGACAGTGCATTGTTTATGGCCAAAATTCAAATGGATTGACAAAAGTAACAATATACTATTAAAGCATGCATGTTATGTCTGCTGTGTTTTACATTGTTATGATTCCATAAAATAAGCGATCTCATCATGCTGTCAATCATCTCTTCTGCACTGACTGAACGATCATTTCTTTTCATCTTAACCTTCAAAGAAACAGTTAAAATGACATAAACACGTATTGTAAATATGTGAGGGGAACACGATTGCTCTTTGAAGATGTTTACTGTGTCATGTGCGCGACACTGCAACATCAAACTTTTACTGTGTAGCTAGCTGTATATGATTGAAATGTGGAGCAATACAAAAATGTCAAAATAATATGGAGCAATTTTAGTCTCATTAATTATTCACGCATTAAAACATGATGCACACATGCATAGCCAGACTCCCATGCATAAAACCTAATTCACATGCACAAAATTTATATATATTTGTACAAAAAAATCATGTTTTTAGCTGGTCAGTTCCGTTTGTCCAAGTTTAAAACTTATTGTGCATTAGTGCCACCTATCAGACATGCGTGAATCAACAGAAGGTGATCATTATGATTAGGTTAAACGGTAAACTTGAATCTTAGAAGCTAAAGAGTACAACAACCCACGTGGCTGCCAGGAAAGTCTCGAAACACACACACAAATCCAAGACGGTTCATAAAACCAATGACGACTTCCACCCTCGCTTTCCATAATAAACTTGTACATTTTAAGCATTAGAAATTTTGCATTGTGTTTTGCATTTGTAAAAAATATTGAGAATATGAAAGTATGTTTTTATTTTACGCACGTGAAATGTTTTTTATGAAAATACATTTTGTGCACGTGAATTAGATTTCAAGCATGTAAAACTAGCTATGGATGTCTATTAATAGCTCTAGCTATGGAGCTATTATCATATCTCATGCGTGAATAATTAATGAGACAGGAATTGCTCCATACAATAAATCTACTTGAATTTTAACTTAAAATGAAAATGGAACAATAGCACCATCTGCTGTTTAGAAAGAGGAAGTTGCACAGCTGCATTTTTGCGAAAATATGTGTGATTACATTTGTGAGAAAATCTGCATGGTCACATTTGTGAGAAAACTCATAAAAGAGGTTTGTTGTAAACACAGTAGGTTTGTTTGTTACAACTCTGCATTTTCTATCAAATCCATTTATGTATTTGCAAATCGCTTTCTGTTTGTTTGAGAGTTAAATTTTTCTGTGGCTCAGTTGTTGGCCTGTAGCTCAGCATGGCATTAGCAACACCAAGGTCATTCAGAAACGAATGTAAAGTATAGTGCAATGTAATGCGCTTTGGATAAAAGTGTCTGCCAAATGCGTAAGTGCAATCAAGGTTGTGACTGTTGGCAGAATGCTGGGTTTGCTTGTTTAAAATGTAAACTTTGTACAACATTCATTATTCTACTTATTAAGTCTTATGCGCATACTGCTCCATTCACCTTGTACAGTTATTCACTGTGGTTATGAAATGATGTTGTTATATTTTTGTTTGTACAGTAAAGGGCCATTTACACTATAGATGATAACGATAACTACAATAATAGCTATATTAGCGTCCACACCAACAGACCATAACGATATGCTGCAGTCACACTAGACTTTCGGAATGCGAAACTTTTACGCTTACCCCTGTGTCATGATTCCTGTCTGTGTCTCCATGGTCCCTGTCTTGTCTCTGCTCCCTCTTCTGGACATTTGCATCACTGTACTTCAATTCCCATATTCCTTTGCTGGGTTAATCATAGTCTCATTGCCCACACCTGTGTCCTGTTACCCCTAATTGTCTTTCCTTGTATATATAGCCCTTGTGTTTCATTCAAGTTTGGCAGTTGTTGTTTCCTGGATGTTTTGGTTTGTTTTATGTTGATTGAATACTGCATTTGGATCCGCTGCCTTCCTGCATTCATAACAGAACGACTAACCAACATGGATCCAGCAGTGTTTATCCACCTAGAGATACCACCCAGAGCATGTCTGCTTATGCTACATAAGGCCTTGAGGATTATAACGGGACTTTTTGGTCCCTGTACCACAGACTCATTTTTCAGATAAGCCACTTATTGTTTTCTTCCATTGTAGTCTAAAAGCAACTTGCCAGTTTGGCAGTTTTAAGGATTTTGTGGTACAGGCCCTGGTGCGGAGTGGATCGCCGTTCACTGTGGGTGAGGTAGAGGAGGAAGTTTCCTTTAAACATTTTTGAGGGGGGGCAGCATGTGGAGGCCTGCATACCTCAGGCTTATGGTAGCCAGTCCGCAGTTTGTGGCTGCTGGCGCCCCAGTGGTCCCGAGTGCGGTGGTTCCATGTCCTGTGGTCCAGAGTCCAGTCACTCCAGTGGTTCCAAGTCCGGTGGTCCTGAGTCTGGTCACTCCAGTGGTTCCAAGTCCGGTGGTCCTGAGTCTGGTCGCTCCAGTGGTTCCAAGTCTGGTGGTCCCGAATCCGGTCACTCCAGTGGTTCCAAGTCCGGTGGTCCCCAGTCCGGTCATCCCAGTGATCCCAAGTCCGGTGGTCCCCAGTCCGGTCATCCCAGTGATCCCAAGTCCGGTGGTCCCCAGTCCGGTCATCCCAGTGATCCCAAGTCCGGTGGTCCCCAGTCCGGTCATCCCAGTGATCCCAAGTCCGGTGGTCCCGAGTCTGGTCACTCCAGTGGTTCCACGTCCAGTGGTCTCGAGTCCGGTCTTCCCAGTGGTCCCGGGTCTGGTGGTCCAGGGTCCGGTGGTCCAGAGTCTGGCCGTTCCAGTGGTCCCGGTGGTTCCAAGTCTAGTGGTCCCGAGTCCGGTCTTTCCAGGGGTTCCAAGTCCGGTGGTCCCGAGTCGGTCAATATGAGACAAGTGTGATCTATTATGTCGTTTTTCTGGTGTACTCAAGAACCCCAACTGACTGACACCGGACAGAGTAACATCTGTTTCTCTGCTACAAACACCTGGGATTTTGTATTTTTCCCACCTCAACCCAGGAATGATATCCGGAACGGCGCTCTTTTAATGTTGCTAAATACTTCAAGAGGGGGTTTCCCGGACAGGGCTTAAATTAAGCCAGGACTAGGCCTTAGTTATATTAGCACATTTAAGTATTTTTTTTACAAAGATGCCTTACAGTAAACATTACAGATGTCCATCTTGAGACAAAACAATGGCACTTACATATTTTAGGATTACATATTGATTGCAAGTTGTTTTAGTTACAGCAGCTTAAGTTTGCATTTTAGTCTCAGACTAGGCTTAAGCCCTGTCTGGCAAACTGCCCCTAAATGTTTTAATGTTATTAAATCTTAATGTTAAGTGTTGCTAAAATCTTTTACCTGACATTATTTCTGGGTTTAAGGTGGGAAATTTCTTGGAACGCAGCAATTGACCTAAAAGCTAATCAGAACTTGCTAGAACCTGTTGAATGTCATTGTGACTTTTAAGGTGAATTTGTTCGGTCTATCATGTTAATTTTGTCCATTAACAGTGCATTGTCACTTTAATTTAGCATAAGCAGCGCAGCAAAAATAGACTCGGAACTGACTGCTGCTTCTGCTACTGGCGAGCACACGCTGCTTACAGGTGCAATATAAATGCTCTGTTACCATCTGTTACCATGGGCGATGAGACAGATAATTTGTTTAACCTACAAATCCAACAATTTATCCAATGATATTGTTACTCCTATCTTTATCGTTACAGTTGTGGTGTGAACGACGTTATTATTTAGAACCAGACATTTCTAAATTACAATTTTATAGAACTTTATAGTTATTGTTACCTTTCTGTTAGTCACTCGACGTTGTGTCCGATTTGAACTTCAAAGTGCCAATGAACTTGGCAAATGGAATTTGCATGCCATTCCCCTCCCTGTACATATGGGTATAAAAGGGAGATGGCGTGCTCTATTCAAACAGCTTTTTGTTCTTCGAAGCCTATGAAGTGTTCATTTATATCTTCCAACAAGTTTCCTGTTGGCGTGATGGCGCGTGCAGCGGAACGTTCTCAACTGACATCTCCCCATCTGGAGATCTTGTTCTCCCCATCCGAGTTGGGGGAGGAGCCGGGAGATCAGCCTTCAGCCCTGGGTCGCACAATGTCCACTTTGGTGGTCCAAGAGAGACACCTCTGGCTGAACCTTGCGCAGATGAGAGACACCGAGAAAGCCCGCTTGTCTGTTTGGAGACACCGTGGAGGACTTCTCGCAGCAGTTCTCAGCGGTGAAGAAGCAGACGGAGGCCATTAAACACATCCTTCCCCGGTGTGACCCGGCCACCTTTAGACAGTCGCAGTCCCGCTCGCCGTCTGTGCCCAAGCAGCCTCGTCCTCCTGCGGCCCCGGCAACATCGGAGCCCCGCAGAGGTCAACTCCCAAGGAGATCATCTCGCAGGAGGACGCCAGCACACCATCAGGCGGCGAGGGACCCTCCAAAGGCTTCTAAGCGGTCCTGATGGTGTCTGCCCAGAGAAGAGATTACCATCCCCGGAGGCACCAACATCGTCTCCGGATCCCGGCGAGACAGTCCCCTCCCCGTCACGCCTTCAGCCAGGCCCCACACGGGGTCAGGTACCCACATTTTCAATAAAAGAGCAGTTTCCTCTCTCCTTGGGCCATTCTCACTCACTCTCAGTGATGCATCCTGACGTCCGTACAGAGTCAGAACTGGTTTGTGACGTACTTTCACGTCTCTATTCTCTTTCTCTATTCTCTTTGTACATCTACGTCTGTAACCCCGGTTCCCTATTGGAGGGAACGAGACGTTGTGTTCCTCCTGCCACAACACTGCTCCATCTGCTGAACACCAGCCGTGAAAGCCTCATAGGCTCCTCAGCACAAAAGCTGTTTGAATGGAGCACGCCATCTCTCTTTTATACCGTATGGGGATGGGGGTATGTATGGGGAGGGGAATGGCATGCAAATTCCATTCGCCAAGTTCACTGGCGCTTTGAAGTTCAAATCGGATGTAATAGGTTCTCAAGGGCGAACCCCTAGTGTTGTCATCGACACAACGTCTAGTTCCCTCCATCAGGGAAATAGGACGTAATACAGACGTAACCTAGACGTTATCATCCATAGTAAATGTACTGTGAAGCTGTTAAGATGTCTTAAATGTTGATTAAACTAATATTTCATTTAGCTTTGAGAGAAAGTAAGACAAGGTTTTAACATTTTCACGTCCGTGGTTCTTGTAAGTCAGTCAATGTAGGGCGTACCTTGCACTCGCAGCCCATCTGGTAGCGTGGTCCCAAGCTCTTCTTCTGAGTCATACTGAGTGACTCCCAAGATTCAATGTAGTCACAAAGATTTACACGTAATGTGCCATTTGAATCCAGATTACCTGTACAGACCAAGGAGAGAATGTACATTTAGTGTACCAATATAGTTTGTGGTTTACAGACAAGCAAATGTAAGAGTATTCTGTTTAATTCTTTATACTGTAATAAATTGATTCATTTTATTACCAGTAATCAGGTATTCCTTGTTAACGTTGCTCTCAAGATTAATCCCACACAAAGCTGAGGACGGGCCTGTGAGGATGGTGTCAATTTTCTGATCGGGACCCTTAAACATCTATGAAAATCAAGAGGTCAGATATGTCCAAAACACAACCAATTGTGACCCTGGACCACAAAACCACTCATAAGTAGCACAGGTATATTTGTAGCAATAGCCAACAATGCATTGTATAGATCAAAATTAGCAATTTTTCTTTTACATGTACATTTAGGCATTTAGCTGACGCTTTTATCCAAAGCGACTTACAAATATTAGGAACACCTAATGTTTTATGTTTACACCTAATGTTTTATGTTTACAATTGTAAAGATCTTGTTCCATGAAGATATTCGGAAAACTTCATATCAAAACTTTTATTTTTGTGAGTGGATTCAGTGCTAAGTACTTCATTTGGACAATGGACGTTTTTTTCAATGTTTTGATTTCTTTCCACCCTCAGATTCCAGATTTTCAAATAGCTGTATCTTGGTCAAATATTGTCCTATCCTAACAATTCATTCGGTGTTCAGATGATGTGTAAATGTTATGACTGGTTTTGTTGTCCAAGGTCACATTTATACTGTAAAAATATGTCGCACATAAGTAACCGCAGATAGTAGTTCATCACTTTAACTATGTACATGTTCCACTAACAATTCACAACCAGAAATCCAAATCATTTTGGGACCATAATGCTTAAAATGTTGCACATGAATTAATTTGGGTGTTTTGAGGACATGAAGCTCTCAGAACAGAAAAGAGCATTCATGATCATTTCTGACACGAATGATGCAGAAATGGTAAGTATCTGAACATTGCCTTTATAAATAACTCAATAAATAATGAGAACAAGAGGAACCTTCATCTGTTTGATATCATACTGGATCATCTTGATAGGATTTCCGCTGATGTCAGTGCCAGTAACCACCTCCTTCTGTTCCACTACTTTGGCTCTTAGAACTGAAAAGTGAAGAAAAAAAACCACATGGAAATATTCTCATTCGTCCTCTGCTGTTTTTTTGTGGACACATTTTCCCAGTCTAATGCCATGCAGACCTGCTTAAAATAAACTTCACATTTACACTGCCTTTTTCCCATACTGCCCGTGACACAGAGATACCAAACGTATCACTCTACAATATCTCTCTATGAGAGATTCAGTGAATGAGATGTGGTCCGTGTCACATTTTAAGATTTGCATGCCATTTTATCATACTAAAGGAGAATGTTATAAGAGTGCTCACATGGCCAGATTTACCTTGACTATTGTTTACATGGAAGATTTTGGTCATACCCACCAGAGAGAAACAGAATGGATAAGGGGTGACTCGTTGTTAACAGTTCAGTGAATGTATACAGTAGTTGGGTGTGTGTGGTCATTCATGGTGACTAAGGCAGACTCTAGTGACCCATGTTTCATCCTGCCAAGTCACGTTATGACTGTTTAAGTAACATCAAAGAAAGCCACGATATGCTGTATTTGGCCTGGTTTATACTGTAGACCATGGAATGTGCACAGGTCATGTCACAGCCAAATTACTAAGACACAATGACGACAGAATAAAGTTAATGTGAGATGTCTACACCAAAAGCTCTGTCATTCAGCCCAGTATACATGTAATCTGCTCCAGTACTTCTTGAGCATTTTCAATACAATAAATATTTGTCATTTCTACAAACGTACAGAAGAGTAGATTATCCAAAGCTCCATGTAATCTTCAACAACACATTCTTTGAATGAGTGAACAGCTTTTGGCTGATTATGTGGCAAGTACAGTCTACATTAAACAAAAACACTTTCCACTCTGCATCATATTAAATTGTCTTCTGATACATTTCATCATCTACGACAGGATTGACAAATCCAGTGATGTCAAATCACTTCCCCATAAAAGTATTAGCAGAGCCGCTTTCTGAAGATAGAAATACTTGCATCTTCATAAAAGAGTTCATTAGACATATTGTAAATAAGTCACTGTTTATCAAGATTTGCGTTACTAGCCATGCTCATGAGAATGTTGACACAAAAACTGTTTTCAATACGTAAGTGTTAAATAGGTGAATAGATGGATACAAATCAGATATGAATAGATTCGAAAGAGTTCAATGAATCAAATCTTACCGACATCCGCATTGCAATAAGCCTGCTGAGGATGAGCAGGAGAACAGCTGCAGGCATCAGTAAACTCAATGACTGCACACAGAGCCAAAAACAACAAAAGCAGCAACACTCCAACACTCTTCATTTTCAACAATCAATATATCACTAATGTAGTATTGGAATGGTCCTCAGCAGCACTGCCATACACAACGATAAATGTGTTCTGTCTGGAGCTGCTGTGACTCGCTGAAGGGTTCAGAATGGCTTTTATTGATGTCTGATTCTCAGCTCCGCCCACATGACTTTTGACTCATACTCTTAGTGTTTAGGTCACATACTGATGGTTATTTTGTACTTTTTATGTCATCAGACAGAAGTATGACTAATTCAGATTTCAGGACGATATTTCAAAAAAGAAAAACATTGGGCAATCAGAGACTCTGACGTTCAGTAGTGGTTCCTAAACAATTAATTCCCTAAGTAATGTCATGTAATGTCTGTTGTTACTGAGGTGTTAATGCTCTTCATAACAGAACACAAAAAGAAACGTCTTGTGTAATATTTGTTTCATGGATTTTGAAAAATTACCAAGTATAAGCAATGGTAATTGGAACACTTACATTAGCAAACACTAGAAATAACTAATTTGACAAATATACCGTAAATTAGTTCTAAACCGTAAATTTAGAAAAAAGCTCTAACATTGAAGATAAATCTCTTTCATCCTATTTGTAACTCTAACAATGAAAATCTCTCTTTCTCATGCTATTCGTCTATTAAAAACGTTTTTGCAGTCACACCTTATGACAAATTTACATATTTGTCAACTACCCCTATATATACAGTATATCTATCCCTCTTGAAATTCCATTGTCTGGACTCAGTGCCCCCAAGCATACTTTTCATTTCCAGCCCTGGATATATTATGAAATCAGACATATTACTGCATGTGGGCAAACTACTTCAGCTAGAAGGTGGTCTGAGAAATCAGATTTCCCAATACAGGTAATCAGGAACCCCAGGTCATTTGTTACAAGATGGCATACCTTAAAAAGGAAAATGGGAATTTAGTGTTTTCCTTGAAGCACCCTTATGTAAACCGCTATGAAAGTGTTAGTTGTTAGTAGTTGTTGCCTACTTTATCAATGCAAGAAGCCACTGTTTGGTGGTTGTTTTACTTCTGAAGAAAGTCTGAGAAGGCTTATTTAGAATTTATTTGGATTTCTCACCAGCCAGTAAAATGTGTTTTATAGGAAGGATTTTTTAGAGAGCGGTTGCCAGATTTACAGCCATACTCTTATTGAGCAGAAACCCACATACATCACATTGTTTTGCTCTTTAAAACAGCAATACACAAAGATTATGGAGTTTCTGAGAAATGAACAGAAAGATGCTGTTTGTTTAAGGCATATAGAGTCTATAAAGCATAAAAGATTCAAGCTGACCACTAATGGTTCCACAGAAGCAGTCCACATCTGCTTTGCTTCACGCCAAACATACAAAACAGATGTGAAATCATGCCAGCTCCAGGCACAGTAGAGTAAAAGCGTGAGTTACAAGTCAACAGTGAAAGGATTATACAGCCGTGATGATGAGTAACGTCAACTTTCCTGTATGTGTCATAATATCTTACAACACATTCTTCTGCTCGGATGTCTGTCTCAAACTTTCACAGTTTCTTTAGTCACTTCCGTTTATGTGTTGCTAAGAAAGCAAAGCAGGATTAAATGAAGGTAAATGAGGTTAACAGGCAAAGTTGAGATGAAAGACTAGGGAATTGCCAATCATAATCATTTATTCTTGAGAGTGCTGTATATGTGTATATAATCACTTGACTAACATGTTTCCCATAACATCAAATCTGAAGGGGTATGCTAAAAGGTCTGAAATTTTCTCTTTGTTGTCATGTCTTTAATAATATAAAGATAATAATGCTTTTAACAGAATAAGAAAAGAAACTAGATGGGTACATTTTCTGAAGAAAATATGAAGTGGTGCTTACTGTGGCAAAACTCAGAACGCAATATTACAATGATGCTAACATGTTTTACCACCCTCATGTTTCCACGATGTTCCCACATGTCTCTATGATGTTATGATGCCTTGGCATCCACCAGTGATTATACTCCAAGCCACGAGTGAAACTAGCCCACCCCCAAGTCTCTACGATGTTTTGATGCAGAGATATAGCTGTTTTAAAACAGTTGCTAGGGTACTCTGGTTGGTTGCTACTGAGCGGCTTGGCATCCACCAGTAATGTTACTCCAACTTTCAAATGAAACAACCCCACCTGCTTGTCTCTATGATACTGTGCTTCAAAGATATCTGACTGGTCCTTCTATCATGGCAGTCAATGGGATTGGTTGCTAGGGTACTCTAAATGGTTGCTAGGGTGTGGCTTCATGAAGCTTATGGTAGACTGGGCCGTTTTATAATGGTAGTCTATTGGCCATTATAAGTCTATAGGACTATGCATTCTGCAAGCACCACTAACAAGCCACTTTCACACATCTGGGAATATATATATATATATATATATATATATATATATATAATGTTAGGTAATCAGTGGGGCACGAACATGGTAATTACAGTAATTTACTCTAAATTAACAGGAGATGACGGCCAAACGCTGTGCTGTACCTGACTTTGGAAAACAAGCGTATTTTCACAGGCTTATAAAGGGTGTCAGACAAAAATTAATAGTTTATTTTATACCATGGTCTGTCTGAATACTGGATTCTGATTGGCTGGAAGGTATGCAATAAAAGTGTTGAATGCAGAGGTAGTTCCAGTCAGTTTGGTCACCTAAATTCTAAATTAATGCACTATAAACATTGTCATATGACACCGGGGAGAGAAAATGGCTAATTTGGACATTTTCACTTACATTAATGGCTGTGTGTTGAGTTATTTTGGGGACAGCAAATTTACACTGTTAGACAAGCTGTACACTCACTGCTTTACATTGTACTGCTTTACAAAGTGTCATTTCTTCAGTGTTGTCACATGAAAAGATATAATAAAATATTTACAAAAATGTGAGGGGTGAACTCACTCCTGTGAGATACTGTATGATACTTGTATCGTGCATTCAGTAATTCTGAAACTATTGAATGTTTCTGAAACAAGATTTTAAGTCTGAATTCAACACACCATTGCAGTTTTGGTTCCTTGATACTCTTACCTTTGGCTTGCTCACTGAGAGACACTGACATTAGGTTTTGGGCCTTATTAGGGGTCCAGACACAAATAAGATTTCGTATTTAAGATTCTATTATAAGATTCTTATTTTCTTTCGCTTTACAACAGTCTGGGAGTAAGAGTCCGTAAGACACAGAGACACCAAACTTGGAGGGATGGTCAGAAATCCCACCCACTACTCAGGCGCATGCACACACGTCCATTGGACACTAGGTGTAATAAGCTAACTTACTTATTAGTTACTCTGAATACTTGCCCTACAAAATGTATATCTCTGAGCTAAAATTTGTATCCATTATTTTTAATTGTTTTAAAAAGTCTATGTTTTTAAACTCCCCCTACGCCATTTGTCCAACTGGCACAAAACTTTTTGATTGGTCAAACCGTTTGGAAGATATAAAAACTTCTGAAAAATTCCTAGCTTGATGAAACTTAGTAGAAATAGGCATAAATAAATATTGTATTGCCCCTTTTCTCCCATAGGGGGATGCTAAAACAAAAAATCCTCATTTCAGCAGCTAATAATGTCAAAATTAATTGCTTAATTTAGTAGTTTAATAACTACTGTTAGAAACATCTACTGCATTAAAAAAATTTTCATTATAAAATACTTTCTTCCAAAAGTATGTTGGCCTATGATTTTCAAAAGGCCGGTTTCATAATAATAGGCTGAATTTCCGAATGATAAAGTTATTCATAATTACAGAGAATATTTCACAAGTACCAATCAACAGACACTGGACAATATTTTTGGTTAAAAAATAGTACAGTCAGGCAAAATCTCAATATAATAAATCTTGTGCAAACTGTTTCCATTGTGGTCATCAATGTCTATACCCTCTTAAGCACTTATAATCCTCAGCAGATCCATTATGTCCAGGCAGGCAGCAAACGATCACAAATGTCGTAACAGGCATGGGTCAGGGCAGGCAGCAAACGATCACAAATGTCGTAACAGGCATGGGTCAGGGCAGGCAGCTAACGTTCACAAATGTCGTAACAGGCATGGGTCAGGGCAGGCAGCTAACGATCACAAATGTCGTAACAGGCATGGGTCAGGGCAGGCAGCAAACGATCACAAATGTCGTAACAGGCATGGGTCAGGGCAGGCAGCAAACGATCACAAATGTCGTGACAGGCATGGGTCAGGGCAGGCAGCAAACGTTCACAAATGTCGTAACAGGCATGGGTCAGGGCAGGCAGCAAACGATCACAAATGTCGTGACAGGCATGGGTCAGGGCAGGCAGCAAACGTTCACAAATGTCGTAACAGGCATGGGTCAGGGCAGGCAGCAAACGATCACAAATGTCGTAACAGGCATGGGTCAGGGCAGGCAGCTAACGTTCACAAATGTCGTAACAGGCATGGGTCAGGGCAGGCAGCAAACGTTCACAAATGTCGTAACAGGCATGGGTCAGGGCAGGCAGCAAACGATCACAAATGTCGTAACAGGCATGGGTCAGGGCAGGCAGCAAACGATTACAAATGTCGTGAACAGGCATGGGTCAGGGCAGGCAGCAAACGATCACAAATGTCGTGACAGGCATGGGTCAGGGCAGGCAGCAAACGTTCACAAATGTCGTAACAGGCATGGGTCAGGGCAGGCAGCAAACGATCACAAATGTCGTGACAGGCATGGGTCAGGGCAGGCAGCAAACGTTCACAAATGTCGTAACAGGCATGGGTCAGGGCAGGCAGCTAACGTTCACAAATGTCGTAACAGGCATGGGTCAGGGCAGGCAGCTAACGTTCACAAATGTCGTAACAGGCATGGGTCAGGGCAGGCAGCAAACGATCACAAATGTCGTAACAGGCATGGGTCAGGGCAGGCAGCTAACGTTCACAAATGTCGTAACAGGCATGGGTCAGGGCAGGCAGCAAACTATCACAAATGTCGTAACAGGCATGGGTCAGGGCAGGCAGCTAACGTTCACAAATGTCGTAACAGGCATGGGTCAGGGCAGGCAGCAAACGTTCACAAAAAGAAAAACAGTCCAGATAACAGGAAATTCACAGGGAACCCAGAGAAATGCTCAGAAATGTCAGCCGGGGCAAAACAAGTCTTTGCAACGAGTGCAGCGAGGCAGCGTCCTTAAATAACGGTAAAAATAAGCCGCAGGTGCCCCAGTAATCAGTCCAGGTGCATTCTGGGAATTAAAGTCCAAAGTCTAGTATTCTGGCGATCTCTCTCTTGGCTGCATGGTGAACGGGAGGATGTAGAGCAGACTAATTCATAACAGATGTTTTAAACTGTTTTAAGATCCATTATGTGACCATGTATTACAAAATGGCAAAATTACAGTCTTCTAGACAACCTTTACAGTTTGTAATGCCCATCTTTTGAAAAAATTGCAATAATACCATGTATTTTATATCTTTATCTTTTCACAGCTAATCTTGTTTTATAAACATTACTTTGATGCTTCACTATATGAAGAAAGGAGAAGTGATCTACATCACATTCGCAGTTGCTGTTATAGTAAACTTTTCAACCAAATGCAGGAAATACATTACAAAACTGAAATGTCCACAGGACAACACTTCTTCTTTTTGCTGATAATGATGTAAGATACATTGACCTTTTGTAGACTTTGGTAGTGTTCACAGCACAGGACATTAGAGGTGTTGTGAGCTTTGGTCAAACGTCACCTCAAGTGTGTGTGTGCGTGTGTGTGTGCGTGCGTGCGTGCGTGTGTGCGCGCGTGTGTGTGCCCGTGTGTGTGTGCGCGTGTGTGTGCCCGTGTGTGTGTGCGCGTGTGTGTGCGCGCGTGTGCGTGTGTTTGTGTTTGTGCATCCGTATGCATTTATGTGTGTTTGGTCCTGGTAAACCATTTATTTTCTTATGCAGCAAGCTAAAAAGAAATGCATTTGTTATGTTTAACCCAATCATTTAACACTATACAGTAGCTCTCCATCAGTTACAGTGCCATTGGCTACAATGCTTAAGGCTGCAAATCACTCTGCAATTAGAAACCATCTCTTTAGACAGAGTTGAGAGTACATGTATAATAACAAGACCTTGTAAAAGCTGCTACTATCAGCTAAATTGAGTAACAATAGTCTTGGATACTGGACTCACAGTATCCATAAAGATAATAAAACCAGTGTTGACTATGTGGGAACATTCTTTGGCCTCATGGGAAAAACAACATATAATTATACCAAATGATGTTTATTTGAAAATAATGATGTTAAATGACAAAAAGGCAGAAATGTTTGTGTAAGGGTTAGGTTTTTGTTTAACAAACAGAAGAGGGCACACGTTACACCAATCTTTATTAATCTGCATTCGTTCCCCTTAGGTGCCTGTATCAAATTCTCTCTCGTCTCTGCATCCCTCATATCTACATTCACTAATCCGCCCTATGTAACATCCAGATCCTAACGTTCTGCTAATAATATCCAGAAAGGCACAAAATCACATTCACTACCTTTTCCTGGACTGCCTCCAGTCTCACCCACCCTTACTGAGACCACTTCATTATCATAAAGACTAAAAACATGTTCACACCTTGGGCCTGTTGCCCCTTCTTGAGTTTTGACCTTTGATTGAATCATGAGCAAATAGTCACCAACTTAGTGGGACATGATGGAAAAACATCCTAAGAGCCACTCCATGTTGCTATGCTCTTCCAATGCAATGTATATTGTGTAGTATTTTGTGTAAAGATGGGGGAGAAAAAGAGAATCGTCTGATTTTAAAGTTATCCTCCAATTTATATTTCTACATATCTCATATCGCCACCACCTGACACAATAAAAACATTTCCTCTGCTTCCTTCCCTATTCTTTCTCTATTCCGTTTATACTTTCTTTAAAAAGTACACGGTGTTAGGTTAATATTTCATTGATCACATTTTTTGCTCTTTTGTTGTTTGTTTGCTTCACTTGTAAGTTGCTTTGGATAAACGCATCTGCTAAATGACTAATTGTAAATGTAAATGTAGTTGAAAAATGATTTGTTAAACATTTTATAATCAGTTAAGCAATATCAAGAATAAATGTAAGATAAAATCAAGATAAACTGACATAAACTAACGTAATACACCAATGCAGAGGTCTCTGAAAATAGATTTTGCTACTGATATTTATTGGTCGTTGAGTGTGTTTGTGTGTCTGTGTTCTGTGCATGTGTGTGTGCCGTATGTATGTGTGTTGTCTGTAAATGGGAGTGTATTCACTCACTTTGCTTTTCAAACTTTTCTTTTATATATTTAATGCAGTCTTTTCCACAGAATTACGCTGGATGATGTCACATTCTAATTAGCATATCTGTGACATCATCACACCACGTTTGCCTTCAGCCTAGTGTTGGCACGACCGTTTTCTATTTTGCTTCTACTCTCGGAACTGTCACATACTCTCATACACATAAATATATTTATTTAAACATTTACATTTATTTATTTAGCAGATGTTTTTATGCATAGCAACTTACAAGGGGGGCTCATTGCAGCACCCAGGAAGCAATTGGGGGTAAGGTACCTCAAAAGAAAGTGATGCTAAATAGCATTAAAAGTGATTCTTTGCTCTTAATCATTGGGAAACCACTTTAAGTGCTATATAGCACCCTAAATAAGGCTATGTAGGAACATTAAATGTGCCATATAGCACCTTAACCACTCTAAAGAACCACTGAAGAACCATACAGGTGCTTAGCAGGTTCTTTATACAGTAGCGGTGCTATATAGCGCCTCTATTTCACAAAAATAGGTGCTTCCCTAAGATTACGAGCAAAGAACCACCTTTTTTTTAGTGTCACTTTAGTTGTTTCCTGCTGGCATCATACTGGCAACCTTCTGGTCACGAGTCCAACTCTTACATTTTCACAAAGGCTCTTGACATTTTTGTCAGACATGAAGCAAGCATTAACAAATTTCGGGGGAGTGTTTTAGGTTCGGGCCGAATGCCGAGCTTGGACATCTCTCCCTGGGCAGGGGGAGTGCCCCGGGCTCGTGAAAGACTACAGAGTTCGGAGCCCTCTCCAAGACAGCAAGCCAAATATGCGTAACCTTTTATCCAGCTTATTATCTGCAAGTGTGAGCTCGTGAAAACACCATACGTTTAAATACGGCTATATGCGCAGATTTTTGCTATGTTGTGTGTGTTATTTGTCCCATGCAGCTCCATCGGTCTCCGTCTGATTAGCAAAGTATATGTGCATATTTACAGACAAACTATGTTCATATGCCCAAACAGTCAATAACAGTGACAGGTGCTTGAAAACACTGTTTTGTACGTATTTATCAATGGGTCGGCTGCAAATCAAGTCAGTTCAATGGGGTATATGCATGGTTACTATCTGTGAAAATGTCTTTTGTCACTCGCTGCCTTCAGTATTTACCTGAAGGGAATATCAATGATGTACACTGGCTTATTCAGGCAAACTCAAACTCTACGTCCAGCAAATGGGAAAGATAATTTAAGTTGCATATCAAGTTATATTAATGAATATTAAAATAAGTAAAGATCAAATAAAATAATAAAAAAATTCTAGTTCTAACTTTGTGTCTATTTAACTGCTAGATTTTAAAAATTCTTGAGGGCATCTTAAATGGTGTTAATACCGTAATTGGTTTATCGATACACGGATAACCTCCATTACCTAGTACAAAATAACCCCGTGGTGGATACTCAGCATTGTAATACATTGGACTGTTCTTAAATACACAGGTATCGTGAACAGATCCAGGGTATCCCACAAATATATTTAGAAAACGACCTGTAGAGTCACAAACTGCCTGCATTTAAATACTGTAGAACTGTCTATCTTATTGCAGTTTGGAGGCGTGATCATGATGTGGCAGCCGTCAATTGCTCCAACAGCCCTTTGGAATGGAGGATGCCGTGCCGGTTGTGCAAATCCATGGCCAGTGGCATTAAGTTGGTCTGGACGTGTGTAACCCAGACTCAAATTAGTAAATTAGCAGTCCAAGAAAAATCATTTTACTATATGTACCAATGTAGTGAATTTATATAGAGAGAAAGACAAATATAATTCTTTATTAATCATATTACTAATATGCAAATTACTGCGGTAAAATTGATCCTATTATAGTTGGAATCCACACTGCAGATGTAAATTGCCCAATTGAGTGAGCTCTGCGGGGATGCTGACTCCGCCCACCAGAGGCACAGGCCAGATCAATAGAGAGAAGAAACAAAAGCATGTGTATGAATAAAGCTTGAGAATTTCGAGAGAGGAAAAAAGTTACTTTAGAAAAATAACTGAAGAGTTTTTTTTCACAAGTATTAAGTAACGTAGTTAAGATACTTAGAGCTACAATATTGATCAATTTTGGAGTTTGTAAAGAAGCTTACCCGTTCATGGCTTTGTTTGTCTGGAGCGTCGAGCTGAACTTAATGGAGTCATCGCTGTAGTTCGTGGTGTGAAAAATTGTTAAAACACAGTTCATTCAGAGGAATCGGACAGTTTTAACAATCACAACCAACTTTAGAAGTCTAAAGTAAATAGGCGTATTTAGAGAACTAAAAGTTACAAACCAAAACCTAAAGTTTCACTAAGATAAGAGGGAAATGTTGAAAAGTGTTTTACATTTTGAAGAGTATATTTTGTTTGGACTTTGTCATTTTCCATTTTCAAACAGAACTTAAGGTTGATTGTATTGTGGGGATTTTTCCTGTAAAAGTTCTGTTGATATTTCATGTGATTTATTTTTCCCAAGCTCATTTATTGCTCACTGTTCATCACATCAACTTTTAATCATTCATAAAAATTTTTTACAATAGTGAATAGAACAAAATCTAAAAATTCTAAATCTGTGTGTTCTTTGTGTTCTTTGCCTCCAATGGACTTTGCATCTTCTGATTGGCCCATTAACCTGGCTCAGTGTGTTGAACTAAATTTTAGATACCGTGTGTAGCATTGGGTCAAGCATCCAGTTAGTGACGAAAGTAAACCCACGTGGATAACAAATGACGTGACAATCAGACACCAACCTCTTCATTTTATGGGTGACTTTATGAACAATTCGGCAACAGTTGATTTTGGGACTCGGAGGAGGTCCACAAGACCAGAATGCGCCATTTGGGACAGGGCCATAGATGGAGACAGTATGGGAGCTCGCGGGACAGTATGGCGGCATATTCTAACTAAATGAAAGCTCGTGTTTATCCAAAAAGTCGCTAGACTAGTCTCTTTATACCTTTAATGGAAAAAAAGATGCTAAAAGGCGTCCGAAAGTCACTAAATATATTGCTAAAATTGCTAAATAGGCTCTTGTCACAATTACGTCAGAAAACTTCAGCCTCTCCACAAAGCAGGGTATACATACTTCCGTTTTACCTTACGAGTGCTGGATACTTCAGGAAAAGGGTCTTCGGGTCTAAAAGTTTATCTTGTGCTTCGGACACGGGTCGTGTATAATATTAGTGGTAATTTCAAATAAATGTGTTTTTGCTGAATGGACCCGAGAAGACCTGAACTGTTCTGCAAAAAAACAGTGCGATATATAAAAAAATAATTTATGCACATCAGGTAAAAATTGATTTGGGTCATTTCTGGTCAGGTACAAATCTTTAGACCCAAGAAGACATCTACTCTTGAGCATTCCACTAAGCTGGAGGAAATAACCATACACTGTTATGACTCAGAACGGATTGTTGCGTGGTGTTATGTGAAAAAGGCCCATTGGCCTGTTGGTTTCCATCCGAGGTCAAAAAATACGGAAATTCGAATTTTATCTTCCTAGGCGGGTCGCAATTTACCTGGGCAGGCCACCCAGGTAAAGCTTATGTATGGGAAACGCTGTTTAATGTATCGCTTATAGTTAGTTAATATGATTCCTGTACAGCTTCTTTGTAACAATGTTAAAAGGCCTAAATATTGAGTTTCACCCCAGTTTTTTGTATTAAGAATGTAGAGATCCTGGCTTGAATCTTTTGGCGCTTTTCCACTGTATGGTGCATTTCGGTAGGCCTCAGTTTTGTACAATACCTAGTACCTGGTACTTTTTAGTACCACCTTGACTGAGGCTAGATTATCTCTGACCCAATTGGTTGGTGAAGAAGATTTTATTAATCATAAAATGAAGTAATTATGTACTAAGTTATTCTACCATTATAAATATAAGGAATCATGTATCATTTTACATTTATAAGTTTTATTGTGTGTGTGTGTGCTTGCAAGTTAGCAGGACATCATATGTTTATGTAGAGGCCCACTAACATTTGGTTTAACCTAACATGGAAATTCTAATACTCCTCAGATAAATCAGAATGACATGTTTGCGTGCGAACCAACCTATATAAACCCTGTTCAACCAAAAAGCCCTCAGTTTCATCTAAAGATGGGCTCGGCTTGATTGTTTTCACAATAAAGTCTATTCTTTTGGCATCATAACCCAAAGACCTTTGAGTGTTTCTTCAATTCGGGAGATGGGGAATCCACAACATTGGCTGATTGGTGTGGCCTGTTAGCTTTTGTGTGTAGATGCCAGTATCAGTATCATAGATGCCAGTGTAGTGGCCAGTATTGTCCAGTAGGTCACCCAGAATGACCTACTGGACAAAAGACAGTCTGGTTTCAAGAGCAACCACTCCACTGAGACTGCGCTTCTGTCGGTCACTGAGGCACTGCGACTGGCAAAAGCAGAGTCAAAATCATCTGTCCTCATCTTGCTGGATCTTTCTGCTGCCTTTGACACAGTTAACCACCAGATCCTACTGACATCCCTCTCATCGCTAGGGATCACAGGTACCGGGATCACTCCGGTGGTTTAAATCTTACCTCTCAGACAGGTCCTTCAGGGTGTCATGGAATGTGGGGCTGTCCAAAGCCCATCCCATGGCCACTGGTGTTCCTCAGGGATCTGTTCTTGCACCACTCCTCTTTTCTATCTACACAACATCCCTGGGACCCATCATTCAATCACATGGCTTTGATTACCACTGCTATGCAGACGACACCCAGATTTTCTTCTCCTTCCAGCCAGACGATCCCACAATAGCATCACGCATTGCAGCCTGCCTGAAAGACATCTCATCTTGGATGACTGAACACCACCTTCAGCTAAACCTTGCCAAGACTGAGCTCCTGGTACTTCCGGCCTCACCTGCAACGCAACACAACCTCACAATTCAAATTGGCAACACTACCATTACACCATCTAAATCAGTAAGAAACCTTGATGTAATCTTCAATGACCAGCTGTCCTTTACCGAACACATCTCAAGGATATCACGGTCTTGTAGATATGCACTCTACAACATCAGGAAGATCAGGTCATATCTCACAGAGCATGCCGCCCAACTGCTAGTCCAAGCCCTGGTAATCTCCAGACTGGACTATTGCAATGTTCTTCTGGCTGGTCTTCCTGCACGAACAATCAAACCACTGCAGATGATACAGAACGCAGCAGCTAGACTTGTTTTCCAGGAACCCAAAAGAGCACATGTCACACCTCTCTTCATCTCTCTCAATTGGCTACCGGTTGCTGCCTGCATTAAATTTAAATCACATTTAAAACCATCACAAATTCTGCACCCTCATACTTTGACTCTCTTCTACATACCTACAACCCATCCAGAACCTTGCGCTCAACGAACGAACGCTGACTGGTGGTACCATCACAGAAGGACACTAAATCTCTCTCTCGCTCTTTCTCCTTCTCTGTCCCCGGCTTGTGGAATAATCTCCCTAACGCAATCCGTTCTGCCACATCCCTCACCTCCTTTAAGAAACAACTAAAAACACACCTCTTCCACGAACACCTGACATCATAATACTTTCCTCTACAGGTACTTATCTAGCACTGCAAAACATTGTAAACTTAGCAAAGCACTTCTTAGTACTATTGTTGCCGCTTCGGATGTATCGCTTCATTGTCTCCTACTATTGTAAGTCGCTTTGGATAAAAGCATCAGCTAAATGCCTAAATGTAAATGTAAATGTCATGAACAATTGAGTTTAGTGTTTTGCAAGCAACATCAACAGCTAGGCTGGAACTTTAATGGCAACAATACAAAGAATATTTATGAACAATTTCATTTGCAGGTAAATTAAGTAGATTTCATTTACTATATAAAACACTTTAACACTCAATAAAGTTTGAAATAAATACAAATAAAATAAAATGAAAGGAAAAAAAATAATTAGAATGAAAGAAAAATGTGCCTATTGTCTTAAAACTTGTACTCCAGACGTCTGTTATTAGTAAGCATGTATTCATGCCTTGTAGCTGTTTCATTCTCCAAATGAGAAACAAAGCTCCTGCATATTATTTAGACCTTTAAAGTGACACTGGCAGGGAAAGAACAGAATTGAGCAACTGGTGTAAGTGTGCTTTAATCATTTCATCTTTGCGAGACACCACATTGCATTTCAAGACTATGGTGAGTCACAGTACAAGTCCAAACATTATAAAAAGTTACTTCATACATTGATCAGACCTTTGCTCATCAAGGCAGTGGTATTCATAATCATAGCAACTCTTTCTTTTCTTCTTTTATACACTCCTTTTCATCTTTACATATACCAACATATCATTGCACATTTGTCCTAGTTCACTGAAGAGTAATGAAAATCTTTCTTCATCACATTACAACTAAAACTTGTGGTGTTCTAATTATATGTAAAATAGCATAAACTAGTTCAGACAGTTAGTATTAAAGACAGCTATTAGACGTATTGTATTGGGGTTTAAGAATATTTGTGCCCTGGAATTTTTCTTATTGAGGTTTATCATTACTCAGAAATGCTCAAATTAAAATTTAGTAGAAGTAGGAATATCTGACAGATCGCTGGTTCTAAAGGTATACATTGCTTTTCAAGCCCCTGCCCTTTTAGTCTAAGTGTAAAGTGCCTCTTAATTCTCATAGTAAATTATTATTGTTATTTTTATTAATATCATTATTATAAATAACAATACGCTTTTATACCATTTGCCACTTACATAAATAATAAACACAAAATAAAATATTTAGATTTTGGCAGATGTATGCGGGGCGGAGTTTCCTTTACAGAGCTATTCAGCAGTCTTCAAAACACGAGCAGCAGACAGGTAACAAACACGAGCAGCAGACAGGTAACAAACACGAGCAGCAGACAGGTAACAAACACGAGCAGCAGACAGGTAACAAACACGAGCAGCAGACAGGTAACAAACACGAGCAGCAGACAGGTAACAAACACGCAGCAGCAGACAGGTAACAAACACGAGCAGCAGACAGGTAACAAACACGGCAGCAGCAGACAGGTAACAAACACGAGCAGCAGACAGGTAACAAACACGAGCAGCAGACAGGTAACAAACACGAGCAGACAGGTAACAAACACGAGCAGCAGACAGGTAACAAACACGAGCAGCAGACAGGTAACAAACACGAGCAGCAGACAGGTAACAAACACGAGCAGCAGACAGGTAACAAACACGAGCAGCAGACAGGTAACAAACACGAGCAGCAGACAGGTAACAAACACGAAAGCAGCAGACAGGTAACAAACACGCAGCAGACAGGTAACAAACACGGCAGACAGGTAACAAACACGGCCGGCAGCGGAGACAGGTAACAAACACGAAGCAGCAGACAGGTAACAAACACGAGCAGCAGACAGGTAACAAACACGCAGCAGCAGACAGGTAACAAACACGAGCAGCAGACAGGTAACAAACACGAGCAGCAGACAGGTAACAAACACGAGCAGCAGACAGGTAACAAACACGAGCAGCAGACAGGTAACAAACACGAGCGGCAGACAGGTAACAAACACGAGCGGCAGACAGGTAACAAACACGAGCGGCAGACAGGTAACAAACACGAGCGGCAGACAGGTAACAAACACGAGCAGCAGACAGGTAACAAACACGAGCAGCAGACAGGTAACAAACACGAGCAGCAGACAGATAACAAACACGAGCAGCAGACAGGTAACAAACACGAGCAGCAGACAGGTAACAAACACGAGCGGCAGACAGGTAACAAACACGCTCGGCATTTATCCTGCCATAATGTTCGTGTAAATTTAGTGAATATGTAGTGATCCTCACACGGGGCACCAATTAATAGTACGCCTCACACAGGACACTAGAGGTGTTAGGGAGACTTGATCCCACGTCACATCAAGTGTGTGTGTGTGTGTGTGTGTGTGTGTGTGTGTGTGTGTGTGTGTGTGTCAGGTGACCTCTCCCTCCTTTTAACTCGGGGCTGAGGAATTCCACCTCAACATTTGTTGGAATAAATCCAACATAAATCATAAATAATATGATAAGAAAAATTATGTAAAGTGGAGGGAGTAAATCACCTGGGGTATCAGAAGGATTTTGTGATATTCGTGATAACTTGTAGAGCCTTTTACTGTATTATCAACACAAGGAAGACACAATTGTAATAAAAGAGGATTTATTTAC
Organism: Beaufortia kweichowensis; assembly: GCA_019155185.1. NCBI lineage: Eukaryota > Metazoa > Chordata > Actinopteri > Cypriniformes > Gastromyzontidae > Beaufortia > Beaufortia kweichowensis. The sequence continues at coordinate 17,047,818 of CM032804.1, read as the reverse complement.
AAAAGACATACAAGATTAACTAGCACACTACTAAATGATACTAAAGAGCTAAAGGATAGTAAGGTTGAGTGTAAAGAATGAAGAGAATGCAGGTAACTAAGGTATAAACTGAAATGAACTGAAAGAGTACACTAATGCCAAGGTCTCTAGAAAGAGGTTTGGTAAGTGATATTTACGTTCACGTGAGCAGTCGATGGTGGCGACGTCTTCCACTGGTGAGGCTGGGCCTTGTTGCAGTGGTGAAGAAGTCTGAATCCGTTCAACAGACTTGAACACGAAGCGCTGTGGGATGCTAATCTTCTGGAGCACCAAAAGGGTCCTGGCGATCTGAAACACGCAGATGAGGCCCTGAAGCTGGTGCGGAAGGTCCTTGACGATCTGGAACACGCAGATGAAGGTACCTGGAAGTAAGGTTGCCCTCCTGGGCTTAACCTTGTTGCAGACGTTTGTGATTGCCTTTCTGGACAGCAGACTCTGAGCGTGGTTTCTCTATTTCAGTCCTTGCGGGGAGACTCAGAACGGGGTGTTGCTGTTATGCTTCCTAGCACACAGGCTGGAAACTCATAATCTTAATTATTTAAATACACTTAACTCTGGTCGTAGACTTGCGGTAACACGGATGCATCAGAATCTACTAAAGCCAATAATTCAGAGTATTTAGAATTAATATAAACATAACAATTTATTAAACAGGTAAACACAAGTAATTGTCTAAATTCAATTCAATACAATACAATACTGTTGTGTTTGATTATTGGTCAGCAGATGGTGCTGTAGCCCACATGTTGTTATCTATAAAAGGTGTAGAGTTAGAATGAAAGAGGGTTGCACCTGCTGTTAATTATGTAACTACCTAGCACTATAGGCTTGCTTATTCCACTTGTGGATCGGAATAAATCTTTAAGAATTGGAACTTGTCTTCATGGTTACTTGAATTTAAACATAAATACAATGATCAATCAATAACAAACATTTAATAATGTCAGGATGAGAAAACTTAGAAATGTCTACCTGATAATGAAGAATTACACACAGCAATTGTGCGGGAGATCTGTTTGTAGATTCCCTGATTTTCATGCCACTTTCCCTTAAATACCTAAAGATCCACCAAATGGTGTCTGTTTGTTTATTATTACCATTTGGGCACCTCACTCTGGGGGTTGTAAGTTTGTGGTGAGAACTCCTCTTTGATTTCTGTGAAAATATATTTCATTTACATACAGGAGGTAATTTGTGTGAGAGACTTGTGTGGAGTTTACCTCCAGTTTTCTATATCTTAATTGTGGGTTTCCCTGGCTTTAAAGGAATGAGACCTTCTTACCAATCGCACTGAGATCTTTACAATGATATTAAATATGAATGGTTATGCTCCCGTTTATCTTATTTGAAAAAGATGATGTTAGGTGTGTTTCTGAGTGTCTTTAGGACAGCCTGTAAGGAGGGGGGAGAGAGAGGGACAAGGAGTAAAGGAAGAGATGTGAGTAACCACTGGTGTGGTGTGATTCATCTATCTCCACACAGCGGGGTGACTGTTTTGGAAGTGGATGTAAAGTCTTTGAGAAAGTTTTCAGGTGTTGGTTTACGTAAGAATTTCGTGTGGTCCTCTTTGGGCTCAGTCATTTCGGCACCAGTCTTACAATGTTTAGTAATATTATCATCATCTGAGATGCTGATTATCAACATCAGGGCCCCGTTCTTCATACGTCGCTTATTACATCCGAGATCAAAAGACACATCCGAGATCAGATAATCCGACTAATCATTATCTGGATAATTGGGTTCTTCGAACGCACGTGTTGTTGATGATTACTATGACTGGATTGAATTATCTGAGATCGTTGCGCGTTCATGCGCTGATATAAAAGGGGATATGTATGGATCGTAGAAAAACTGATCAGTAACGCTGCTATTGGCTGTCGACAATGTCCAAAGAGCGCGCACAGTTTTTCTCGCCGGCGGAGCAAGAATTATTGATGGAGGGCTATGGGGAGTTCCAAAATTTAATAAAAACCCCAGGGAACACCTCAAAGGCTGCAAAGGTCAGGAGAGAGGGCTGGCAAAAAATTGCAGACAAATTAAATGCGTAAGTAGTGAGTGTGTTACATGTTTTCCATCAATTATTACAATATATTTACACTTCAATTCTTTTTAATAATTACGTTAATCTATTATGTTACAGCCACCACAGGACCCGCTAGAACATGGGAACAAGTAAAAGTGAAATATAAGAATATACTACAGAATGGTAATAATTTACAATATCGTGTGTGTATATATGTGTGTGTGTATATATGTGTGTGTGGTTTAGTGACTATGAAATGATGTGTTTCTTTATATCAGCCACCAGAAAAAAGGCAGCACTGAGACATACAGGAGGTGGTCCTGCACCCCACCTCACACACCCCGGCAGAAGAGCTGGCCCTTGGGTTCAATCAGAACAGACCCAATGTTGAGGGTATCCCTGGGGGCAGCTCTTCATTAGACCCACAGCCAGGATGCAGCAACAAAAGCACCTTCATTACTGGTAAATAGTCTTTTAATTCCCTTTGTACAAGTTACTGTAAAATAATTTGTAGTTACCTTGCATTTGGTGTAATCCAAAGGTCAGATACACTCATTTTCAGTCAACTGTAAAGTCAGTAGTGCTGAATAGCGTCCACGTGAACGGAAGGCAGTGAAACCTACTTTGAGTATCAAAATCTTGCTTTTTCCCTTGTGTACCTAAACTGTTTTTTTTTCCTATGTACACAAACTTTTTTGTGCAGTCTTGAATAACACGCCCACACTTTTGCCTGTTCCCATGCAAGTGGTGGCTGAAGCATGTCCAGTAAGTTTCCCTCACTGGTGAAATCAATATCAATAGTGGAGACAGTCTATGACTGTGTCTTACTGTGTATTTTAATTGCACAGGACAGTGAAGAGACTCTCTCAGATGAGTGTCCTTTGGAGGAAGTACTTGTAAGTACAAAAACACCCTAAATAATGCACCTAAGTTATGTGTATGTGTGTGTGTGATGTGTATGTGTATGTGTATATGTATGTATAAATATGGGTATATTTGTTTTAATCTACTAATGTACTTGCTAATGTTGCGCAATGAGTTGCAGGAGTCTGCACAGAGTGAGCCTGCACAAAGGCCTACTGCACAGAGGCCTGCAGAGAGCGAGTCTGCACCGAGAACTGATACAGAGGTAGACCGTGTTGGATTTTTTTTTTTTTTTTGTGGCATGTGGTGTTCAATATATTTTCTCTGCAAATGGCACAGGGTGACATCCGCGCCCTCTATAAACGCAGCCTGCAGCAGAAGATTGATTATGTGGAACTGAAAAAACTGAAAGTGCAGGGAGACATAGAGATCCAGCAGCTTGTAAAAAAGAAAATGGCACTAGAAATAGAGTTGCTTCAAAAGGAACTGCAGGGTAAGTATTAAACCATTTCACACAGCTCTTTTGACCTTTTATAACAATGTCAATGTCTCCTTGCAGGCAAGAGATGACCCTTTTTTTCCCCTTTTTTGTTTTCCCACAAAACCACAAATAAAAGACATTGAATCCACATTTGCCCTGTCTCTTTAATAAAAAAAGTGAGAAAACAAGCATGTATATGTATATCATAAACAATGTTTTATTTCTCAAAAATGATTTTCCACAACCCTGTCCCGTGCAGCTCTGCCACTAGGCTGATCCAAGTGCACTGGCTGGAGGTCATCATCAGGCTGCACTTCCACCACAGGGGTCCTCTCCTTTCTAATGTTGTGTAACACCGCACATGCGACAATAATGTCACAGGCCCTGTCAGGTGCAACCCTCAGACTTTTCAGGCACTGAAATCTTCCCTTTAGTTGACCAAAGGTCATTTCAATGCGTGCCCTTGTCCTGGCTAGAGCTGCATTGTAACGGGTTTGTGGTCCAGGGTTGGGGTCAGGGAATGGGGTCATAAAATACTGCCTACAGGCATAGCCCCTGTCTCCAACCAGGATCCCGTCGTAATCACCTGTATAATGGTAAAATGCAGTTCTGTTAGGACCATAATCAGTGTGTAATACAACGAGGTTGACATTAATATTTTCCTTACCACGTTCAAATAATGTGAGTAAATGTGACTCTCTGAAAATTCTGGAGTCATGCACAGATCCTGGCCATTTGGCTTCCACATTTGTAATGTGACACATAGAGTCACACACCATCTAAGATATTGTAGTCAGTCAACTGCATACTTATGAAATGCATTGTGTATATTACCTATATAATATATTAAGAATTGTGATAGTAACTCACCTGCACATTTATACTGTGAACCCCCTTTCGGTTCACAAAATCCCCTTCAATGGGGCCTGGTGGGGCCTTGATACAAATGTGTGTGCAGTCTATGGCACCAATCACATTAGGGAAGCCTGGGGGACAATCAATTCATATTTACTAGCTTAGTAATATTCACTCGATCTTCATTAACAAGTAAAATGTACCTGCAATGGCGAAAAAACCCTGTTTTACAACTTGGGGTCTTAAGTGGCTTGGAAAGACCACAAAAACCCCTAAAAACTGCTTGAGCGCCAAGTAAACTTTGCGAATGGCACGACAGACAGCACTTTTGCTTAAGTTCTCCGCATCCCCAATAGTGTAGAGGAAAGTGCCACACGCAAAGAATCTTAAGGCGATGCGCACAGTTTGTGCTGCTGTTAAAGCCCGACTCCGATGCGTTGAACTTTTAATATGAGGTTCCACCAAATTAATAATGTAAATTAAACCCTCGCGTGAAAAGCGATATCTCTCATAAAGAATAATGATGGCTCTGTGCTAAAGGATCCTGTCTGTGTCGCAAAACGCTGATGAACTCTTAAAACTCTGCGAATTATCCTCGCACCTTCAGCAACAGGTTGCTCTCGTAAAAAAGGGCAAGACATGTCTGCAAGTGCAACAGATTTACCGTACCGCCTCCGCTTATAAATCCGGGATCTAATCGTGTTTACATGAAGTAAACCTGCTCCAGAGCAGGTTCAAGCTAACGGATCTGTTGCTATGACAGCAAGTCCAGGATGAGCGTCGAAGAACCAAACAATCCAAGATCAGCCGAAATCCACAACAACCAAATCCGGCTAAGTGAGTTAGCGACGTACGAAGAACGGGGCCCTGCTCTCCATTGAGCGAGACATTCCAATTATTTGTTAAAAGTCATTCATATATTTAAAAAGACAACAGAAAGAATACTGCATTTAAGTTTAAAATCTGTACAAAAAAACATATTTGGTTATGTTTATTGAAGTAATATATTTTTTCTTTTTTTGTGCCCTTTTTGGTCCTTCCGCCCCACAAGAGGTCATCTCCCTTCTGTCTGGAGTAGGGGGATCGCTCCCACGAGGACCATACATGGCACTTTTTATATCTCGGCGTTCAATCGTCGCCCCGGAGCTTGAGCTTTGATGAACGTCTGACCAGGTGTGTGAGCAGGCAACGCCGTATGTGTCCGCGGGAGTACTGTTGGACTTCGAGGGCATGGAGAAGAGATCCATCCACGCTACTGACATTGAGGGTGAGTTCCCAGCCACGGTTAAGATGGCTGCTCCTGAGTTCCCTGCCACGGTCAAGATGGCTGCCCCTGAGTTCCCTGTCACAGTCAAAATGGCAACTCCTAAGTTTCCTGCCGTGATCAAGATGGCCGCCCCTGAGTTCTCTATTGCGGTCAAGATGGCTGCCCCTGAGTTCCATGTCGCGGTCAAGATGGCCGCCCCTGAGTTCCCTGTCGAGGTCAAGATGACCGCTCCTGAGTTCCCTCCCGCTGTCATGATGGCTGCCCCTAAGTTTCCAGACTGTTTTCCTTGACTCTGTTCCCAAGTGCCCTGATTGCCTATGCTCTGCTCCTGAGTACCCCGAGTTCCCTGTCGAGGTCAAGATGACCGCTCTTTACCGCATTACATAACCATTGGGCAGTCTTATCATCATAGAGTGTGACATTTTTGAGGATAAAACTGCAGAGCAACTTTAAATCGCTTCTCTTTGCACTTCTATTCCTGCTCTACCTGACGTCTACATAAGCTCCACTCCTCCCCCTGAGGGAGGGAAGGAAGACCACTCACGCTGACTCTTTAACTTTGTTTGGGATCTCCAATGGCAGACTTTAACACAGTTTTTAACATTTTCTTGGAAACCACACAAAGACTTTCAGCACATGCACACGGTCACTTTCACAATCGAAACCGATGCAGGTATCCATTTCCATCTCGATAGATGCGTTAAGCAGCGTCACTTTGTTAAAAGACTTGTAAAGTCTGATGGTTGACTCAGGAACTGTTTAAATCTGACGATCTTTCTCGCTTTCTCTCTTCCGACCTTTCACTCACTCTCTCTCTCTCTTTGCCTTAGGTTCATATGTGTTTGATGTTTGTGTGTTTTTTTACAGCTTTGTATAGCTGTTTGTGTAAATAGTAGCTTTAGTTTTTGTGCTGCCCTCAGTATATGTTCTGTATATAACTTGACAGCCAGGTAAACTCTTCCATAACATCAGGACACTGAAGACAGTTGTCTTTTGCCCACAGGTTTATTGATGTTGCAATGGAAAGGTGAAACTGAAATGTACATGGATATAATCAGCACTAAGTACAGATATATCAACTCAAACCATATGAATTAAATCTCTTAGTTTTACTGTTACAGTATTTTAGTGTTTTCTTTTTAACTATTTTTGCATTTTAATAGACATGAATGTAATATACAACATAAAATTTTACCTGTAGTCAATCACTTATCACTTATTTATAAGTAATATGAACTTTAAAGCCTAGGAACAGTACAATCATCAGCATATAATATTACTTTATTGCAATAGTACTGTAGATAGTAAATAACAGACTTCTAACAATAAACTACACAAAACGTAACAATGTCACCAAATAATAATGTACAATCGTAGATGTTGTTAAAAACAATCAATACATACCCATGATGCTACAAAGGGCACAAGATGTATGCAGATGTCACAGGATTACCTAGGATACAATAAATGTGCTGCTCAACTATTTCCTGAATAGACTCATGACATCATTCCTTACTGACACCTAGTGGTTCTTACTGACACCTAGTGGTTCTTAAAGGGACCATGGCCAAATAAAAACAAAGGATCCTTTAAAGAATAGAAACAAGAATAACATATTATGACATAACTGAACAGTTTTAATAAACACCATTTGTAATCGCCATGAATGTCTCTGTGCTTGGTTATGCTTGCGGACAACTGTCACCTAAACTGCTCAGATTTTGCTACATGCTCAGTAGTTCTGTGAAGCAGAACACGCCTGCGAGATGAGTGCACGGGGATCGCCCCTCCTGCTGCTCAAATACTACAAAATATGTATACTTGATGATGATTAATTATACGTAGTTTCCTTTGAGCTAAATCAACAATTTCTTATGGAGAATAGTGTGTTAATGACCTATTCCCTGATTTTCGCTACACTCCTGTGCAGAATCAATTCAATGGGGAAGGCGGCGTTACACGACCAGGAAGCATAAATATACATCAGTATACGCTAGCTCTAGCTTTTTGTGCCTCAGTAAGCATGTGTGTTGTTTATGATGGAACATACTTTTAGAGCGTGCTTTATCCCGGAGAATCACAGAGAGGCACTTGTGGCTGAACCTGTCCGAAATTAAGGCTACGGACAAGGCCTTTCTGATGGACCCTGTCTCCCCTTCAGGCCTCTTTGGTGACGCCGACAATATGGTCGTCGATAGGTTTCGGGAGACACACAAACAGGCTGCTGCCTTCAAGAGATTTCTCCCTCGTCGGACCCACCCTCCCACATCAAGCAGCCATGACAAAGTGCTCAGGGAGTGACAGCGGGCGAGTGTGGCGACTAGGGCCTCTCCGATGAGTGACTTCAGGCCAACCAGGAGCTTCAGATGCATCAAGCCGCACTGAATGTGGGCACTGGAGATGTTGAGGGGAGGCCTCAAAAATGAAAGATCCAAATATAAACATTTCACTCAGTAGATCAGAAGGAAAACATTTTATTTTAGAAACATGCAATAAGAAATGGCAGACAGTTTGGGACTCATGTCATACAGGTCGGCACTATTCATATTAATCATAAAGAAAAGCAAAATGATCACTTTCCAACTACTTCTTGTCCATATTAAAGATATATTCCTTCCTCTTTTCCACATTATTCCATCATCTGCATTAGCCAGTGCTAATTCCCGGAGCCACTTCTCCAAAAGTATCGTTAATCATAATATTAAATAATATAGGACTAATCACACTTCCCTGTGGTGTTCCATTTTCTACACTTAGAGTTTGAGAAACTTCGCTACCCACTTGAACTTGAATTGTTCTGTCAAATAAAAAACTTAAAACCCAATTAAACATTCTTCCTTCTATTCCAATTCTCTTTATTTTAATAAGCAATCCCTCTTTCCATAGCATGTCATATGTGTTAGCAATCCAGGTAAGATTCAGAGATGGAGGGTAACGTTAACAAAAGTTTACTTATCCAGGTATCAAAAAACAAACATTCAATCCATCATGGAGAACAAAAAACATCCAGAGAAAACAGCATCAAAAACAGGTACAGGCAAAAATCCATAAACAGGTAACTTCATAACGCAAACAGGTAGCACAAACGACAAGCAAGAAACAACAATACCGGACAAAGTCAAACTGAACACACACAGAATAAATAGAGTCCAAGTAATGGTGATCAGGTGCGGGTGAATCAAGATGATGGCGGGTGATCGGGAACAGGTGCGGTAGGTGCAAGGTGTAATGGGAAACTGAGTTTAATAGTCCGGGGAAGCAGATCGTGAGAACGTAGTGAGAGAATCCGATGCTGAAGGCGGAGTATCCAGCTCCGTGACAATATGCCTTTTCCATACCAAAGTAAACTGCCACTAATCCCTCTTTAACTGCCATAGCTTTCTTTATATCCGTACTTTACTAATGCATCTAATGTTGATCGGCCTTTCCTTAAACCATATTGATTAGGTGCCAACGCTCCCTTACTATCAAGTACATTATTTAGCCTATTTACAATTATTTTTTCCATCAGCTTACATAAATTTGATGTAAGTGCTATTGGCCTGTAATTCCCTGCTATCGATGTTTCTTTCCCTGGTTTAGCTATAGAAATTATTATTGCATGTTTCCATGATCTAGGCAATCTTCTTTCTTTTTAAGTATTCTATCATTTGCATATTTGAGCATGATATAACAAATTCCATCCTGTCCGGGTGCTGTTCGTTTTATCCTGTGTAATACCCTTTTAACTTCCCATATTTTAAAGTCAGCATCTAATGCTTCTTTTCCATTAGGTCTTTTAGTATATATGTCTTGATGTTGATTCAAAATTTCCTGTCTTTTCATTCTATAATTCTCAAGATTTTCTTTACTTTGTGCTTTTTGAAAAGTTTTAACTAATAATTCTGCCTTGTCTTTTTCTGTAATAGCTGTCCTTCCTTCTTCTGAGATTACTGTCGTATATCTGCCATTTTATATATTCCAATCATCTTCTTCAACATGTTCCATACCTCTCCTAATTCAGTTTCCTCTCCTATGGACTCACAGTAATCTCTCCAATATTCCTTTTTTGCCTGCTTAATTGTCCTTCTAACCTTTGCTCTCTCCTTCTGATATTCTATTACTGCTTCTGGAGTCAATGTTCTTTTCAGCATTTTAAATGCTTTATTCCTGTTTTTAATTGAATTACTGCATTCATCGTTCCACCACGGAACAGCTTTCTTCCTCCTATTTCCTTTAACTTTTGGTATACTTCCTTCTGCCGCTTTAACCAAAATTAAACTTTGTTTTTTTGTTTAAACTTAGTTTCTTTGTACATTTATCAATATCATCCTCTGAACTATAACACATTAATTCTAACTCACATATTTCATTATACTTCTCCCAGTCAGCTTTCTCAAATTTCCATCTATGTTGCTTTATCATCATATTCCTTTGCATTTCTAATCCTATCGTGCAAAGTATTGGAAAATGGTCACTCCCAACTGATGACTGCTCTAGCACCTCCTATTGACATTTCAGTGCTATTGATGCTGATACTAATGTTAGATCTATTCATGATTTTATTTGTTTCCTGATGTCGAACCTTGTCCCACAGCCATCATTTAAGCATACCAGTAAATTGTCTTCCATATATTCTTTCACCACTGTGCCATTTTTATCTAAGTTTGGACTTCCCCATACCACACTGTGTGCATTAAAATCCCCACATCATATCACTATACCTTCTTCTTTACTCCAAATGTTATTTAATTCCAATAAAGATATTTGTTCACATGGATTGTAATAGTTTACTATTGTTACTTTTCCTAATAATGTCCACACTTCCACCATAATGCATTCATATTGTGTTTCTACCTTTACTTCCCTATAAGCCACCCTATTCTTTATAAACATCACACACCCTCCACCTGTTGCTCTTGATCTATCTTTTCTAATGGATATGTACCCTGGAATACCTGGAATAATGTCTCCTGAATGCATATTAAATCAGGAAGGTCTGTCATTTCATGTACCACTTTCTTGAATTCTTGACCATTTGCAATCAGACTCCTAGCATTCCATTGTAATATCCTGCATGTCATAATATTTGTTTAAACTTTGTCTGTCTGGAGTTTCTTGAGAACTTGCATTATTCTCAGATTGCCCTAGCAGCGTCTGAGTTTTCTCAACCGTTACTTCAGTTATACCCAGCTGACGAGTTGCTGCAGCTATAATAATTTTTAGTTTCTCTGTTCATTGTTTGTTTGTGCTGTACAGTTGATGACTTCAGCAATGAATCTATATTTGTTTTATATTTATCTGTTCCCCTGTTTGGTGTGTAAAGAGCCACCCATCGGCCCAACGATGGAATCCAATAGCGTGGGCGAAGGTATCAGCGCGTTCAGTCTTCTCTTAGTGCAGTTAATAGAATTGATTCCGTTCATAAATAAAATCTGAATCTCTAGGATTCTAATTACCTGTTGATCATAATTTAGATTTAGATTCTTTATAACTTCTCATACTACCCCTCCTGGGACCGCCACCTTACTGTGGTGGAGGGGTTTGAGTGCTTGAATGATCCTAGGAGCTATGTTGTCAGGGGCTATATGCCCCTGGTAGGGTCTCCCAAGGCAAACAGGTCCTAGGTGACAAGCCAGACAAAGAGCGGTCCACCCCCCCCCTTATGAGAAGGTCTAGAATAAATATCGTGGACGCCCCTGTATGGCTTGAGCCGGGCCCCACCCTGGAGCCAGGCCTGGGGTTGGGGCTCAGTAGGCGAAGCCTGGCGGCCGGGTCTTATCCCATGGGACCCGGCGGGCTCAGCCCGAAGGAGTGGACGGGCCGACCTCCCGTGGGCTCACCACCTGCAGGAGGGACCGTAAGGGGCCGGTGCATTGTGGTTTGGGTGGCGGTCGAAGGCAGGGACCTCGGCGACCCAATCCTCGGACACAGAACCTAACTCTAGGGACATGGAATGTCACCTCGCTGGGGGGAAAGGAGCCCGAACTAGTGCGGGAGGTAGAGAGATACCGACTCGATATAGTCGGTCTCACCTCCACGCACAGTTTGGGCTCTGGAACCCAACTCCTCGAAAGAGGTTGGACTCTCCACTACTCTGGAGTTGGCAGCGGTGAGAGGCGGCGTATGGGCGGAGTGGGCTTGCTTATAGCCCCCAGCTTAGCTGCCATGTGTTGGAGTTTACCCCAGTGAATGAGAGGGTCGTTTCCCTGCGCCTTCGGGTGGGGGATAGGTCTCTTACTGTCATTTGTGCTTACGGGTCGAATGGCAGTACAGAGTACCCAGCCTTCTTGGAGTCTCTGGGAGGGGTGCTGGAAAGCGCTCAGTCTGGGGACTCCGTCATTTTGCTGGGGATTTCAACGCATTACGTGGGCAAGCAGCGGTGACACCTGGAGAGGCGTGATTGGGAGGAACGGCCCCTGACCTGAACCCAGTGGTGTTCTGTTGTTGGACTTCTGTGCTAGTCACGGCTTGTCCATAACGAACACCATGTTCGAGCATAAGGGTGCTCATCAGCACACGTGGCAACAGAGCACCCTAGGGCGGAGGTCGATGATCGACTTTGTGGTTGTTTCATCTGGCCTCCGGCCATATGTCTTGGACACTCGGGTGAAGAGAGGGGCGGAGCTGTCAACTGATCACTACCTGGTGGTGAGTTGGATCCGCTGGCCGGGGAGGAAGCTGGACAGACTTCGGCAGGCCCAAACGTTCTGTGAGGGTCTGTTGGGAACGTTTGGCAGAGCCCCTGTCAGAGGGTCTTCAACTCCCACCTCCGGCAGAGCTTTGAACAGATCCCGAGGGAGGTTGGGGACATTGAGTCCGAAAGTGGACTATGTTCTCCGCCTCCATTGTCAAGCGGCCGTTCGGAGTTGTGGCCGTAAGGTCTCTGGTGCCTGTCGGGCGGCAACCCCGAACCCGTGGTGGACACCGGAAGTAAGGGATGCTGTCAAGCTGAAGAAGGAGTACTATCGAGCTTGGTTGGCTTGTGGGACTCCTGAGGCAGCTGATGGGTACCGCAGGCCAAAGCGGACACGTGCACGGGTGGTTGTGGAGGCAAAAACTCGGGCCTGGGAAGAGTTCGGTGAGGACTTGGAGAAGGATTATCGGTCGGCCTCGAAGAGGTTCTGGCAAACTGTCCGGCACCTCTGGAGGGGAAAGCGGTGCGCTACCAACACTGTATATAGTGGAGGTGGGGCTCTGCTGACCTCAACTGGGGATATTGTCGGGCGGTGGAAGGAATACTTCGAGGATCTCCTCAACCCTGCCAACGCCCTCCACTGAGGAGGCAGAGGCTGGGGACGAGGGGATGGGCTCGGACATCACCCGGGCTGAAGTCGCCGAGGTAGTTGAGAAGCTCCCCGGTGGCAAGGCTCCGGGGGTGGACGAGATCCGCCCTGAGTACCTCAAGTCTCTGGATGAAGTGGGGCTGTCTTGGCTGACACGTCTCTACAACATCGCGTGGAGGTGGGGGACAGTGCCTCTGGACTGGCAGACCGGGGTGGTGGTCCACCTCTATAAGAAGGGGGACCGGAGGGTGTGTTCCAACTATAGGGGGATCACACTCCTCAGCCTCCCCGGAAAGTCTATGCCAGGGTACTGGAGAGGAGAATTAGATCCGATAGTTGAACCTCGGATACAGGAGGAACAATGCGGCTTTTGTCCTGGTCGTGGAACACTGGACCAGCTCTATACCCTCTTTAGGATACTGGAGGGTTCATGGGAGTTTGCTCAACCAGTCCACATGTGTTTTGTGGATCTGGAGAAGGCATTCGACCGTGTCCCTCAAGTGGTGTTCTGTGGGGGTGCTCTGGGAATATGGGGTCCGAGGCCCTTTGCTAGGGGCTGTCCGCCCTGTATGACCAGAGCAGGAGCATGGTTCGCATTGCCAGCAGTAAGTCAGACTCGCTCCCCGGTGCGTGTTGGACTCCGGCAGGGCTGCCCTTTGTCACCGGTCCTGTTCACTATCTTCATGGACAGGATTTCTAGGCGCAGCCAGGGACCGGAGGGGGTCCGGTTTGGTGACCACAGGATCTCATCTCTGCTTTTTGCTGATGATGTTGTCCTGTTGGCTTCATCAGGCCAGGACCTACAGCGGGCACTGGGGCAGTTTGCAGCTGAGTGTGAAGCGGCTGGGATGAGAATCAGCTCCTCCAAATCTGAGGCCATGGTCCTCAGCCGGGAAAAGGGTGGCTTGTCCCCTCCAGGTCGGTGGGGAGCTCCTGCCACAGGTGGAGGAGTTTAAGTATCTTGGGGTCTTGTTCACGAGTGAGGGAAGGATGGAGCGAGAGATCGACAGACGGATCGGTGCAGCTTCTGCAGTAATGCGGTCGATGTACCGGTCTGTCGTGGTAAAGAAGGAGCTGAGCCACAAGGCTGAAGCTCTCGATTTACCGGGTCGATCGATCGTTCCTACTCTCACCTATGGTCATGAGCTTTGGGTCATGACCGAAAGGGTGAGATCCAGGATACAAGCGGCCGAAATGAGTTTCCTCCGCCGGGTGGTTGGGCGCTCCCTTAGAGATAGGGTGAGGAGCTCGGTCACTCGGGGGGAGCTCGGAGTAGATCCGCTGCTCCTCCACATCGAGAGAGGCCAGCTGAGGTGGCTTGGGCATCTGTTTCGGATGCCTCCTGGACGCCTCCCAAGGGAGGTGTTCCGGGCATGTCCCACCGGGAGGAGGCCCCAGGGAAGACCCAGAACACGCTGGAGGGACTATGTCTCTCGGCTGGCCTGGGAACGCCTCGGGATTCCCCCGGAGGAGCTGGAGGAAGTGTCTGGGGAGAGAGAAGTCTGGGCGTCCCTGCTTAGACTGCTGCCCCCGCGACCCGGTCCCGGATAAGCGGAGGAAAATGGATGGATAACTTCTCATACTATTTCATACTACACATATTATTTACATATTATTCATTCATTAGCGACCCGATGTTGCACAGAGCCTCACTCCGCCCGGGATAAGTGGGTCTCACGATCACAGAATTGTCAGTCTGGTCTTAGTCAGAGGGTGCAGTGTTAACTAATATCATTAAGCCTGGCCACTCCATGCTTGCTCAGGACAAAATAATAGTTGCTTTAGCCACGTTCATACAACTTGCTAAGGCAGGTGATAAATCTGGGAATTCTGGTGAATGTGGTCCATGCTCCATTTAACATCAAAACCCCAGTCTGATCTTATCCTGACATACTCCTCTGTGGTAACACCAGACTCCTTCTAATCTACTGGAAATAACAATTTCTGAAGAAGTTTTAAATGAATCAATAATAACAATTTATTATGCCAGGCAGGTAAAACATTAAACAATAGAATAAACTATACACATTTAGTTTCAATGTATAGAAGTGATCAACAGAATATAAAAGTTACAAATGCAAAGTCATACCTGACAATAGAGACACACACCTATGGTGTGGGAAGTTCTGGTTACAGAATGCTTCCCCAAGCATTTTGCCAAGCCACCTTTTATACACAGATGAGACAAAGAGTCATAAAATGTAGAATTGGTTGGTCAGTTTCTCGTAACCTTAAGGGACACCCAACTGAGATAGTCATTAAACTATAAAAACAGAGCCCTGGGGAAAACACACCCAGAGCAGGAGTGTATACTTTCTCCCAAATTCTTAACCTTCTTGTTCACTCTGTTCTATAGTTATATAAATTAGACCTGTTTACCCATCGCACCAAGACCTTTAAAATGATATCAAACATGAAGTTGAAACCTTATTGACATCACAACATATACACATACATACTTGGTAACTTTCCAGTCTTCAGAATCTGATAGAGGGAGGAGGGGGAGAGAAGCAGGAACTTAGGAAGAGATAAAAGACAGTGCCTGTATCAGTATCAGCACCACCTGGGGAGATGCAGGAGACTTATCTCCCGAGAACCAACACCAAAAGGCTTTTATTATTTTATAGCACATCTCCACTTGACCAGCTGCCTTACAGGTGATTCAATTGCATTAGATCTTCCATAACTCATCTTATTACCTTGTTCATTTTGAACCTACTTTACTGCTTGTGCATATGAAACATTATGCTCTGTTTTGTACTTCAATGCTTCCACAGCTTGTTTTTGTGCTTTACATCCCAAATATGCTGCACTATGAGGACCTCCACAGTTGCAACACTTAGGTTCAACTAGATCCCCACACTCTCCATAATCGTGTTCACCTCCACATTTACAACATCGCTTCCTTGCATACTTCTGCTACATGGCCTAATCTTTGGCAACTGAAACATCTCAATGCAGGTTTTATAAAAGGTCGAACTGGGTAGCACACATAAGCCATTTTAACATTTTCAGGTAGCAGTTTCTCATTCACTGTTATCATTACTGTTGTGCTTGGCTCTCTTTTCCCGTTTCTGTTTCGTTATCTTTTCACATCTATTACCTTTCCACTCATTAACTGGTTTCTTAATATCTTCTCTAATAAATACATTGGAATGTAATGAACAGCGGAACAAAGGACATTCCAGGGTCCAGTTTATGACAGGGACCCTCTCTAACTGCTACAACGGAGGATGGTTTGCTCACTTGTGATTGGACGTTGACGGGCTAACACAACCAGATGCCCAGTGCCATCAGATAAGGAGACTACAGGGACTGCCAGATACCCCCGTTGGGTTAAGATAGGGAAGGAGAGAACCCTTCTTCATTGGTCCACAGGATTCCCCTTATCAGCGTTACTTTGATCCTAAGGCCTAGGCGAGGATGACAATAAAATTCCTTTGATCCTCCAGATACAGCATGTCAATGTGGCACACAATAATTGAAACAAGGAAAGTCAAACCTTTTACATTTATACAGAAAGAACTGTTAAAAATGGACATTACAATTGCACATTACAAATGCTGAACATACCAAAATGGTGTTGTATGCGTAAATGCAGCTGGAATGTCATAAAAACATATGTAGCCCCTCAATATAGGTACAAATGATTATTCCAGCCTTTTTACGTCATGTCTCGCTAATGACTCTCAGATAACAGTAAAGAGTGTGGGAGTTTGCTCTGTTCGCCTCAAACTTGGCCAAAAGGAGTTTCACTCACTACATGTATGTGGTACCTGAATTAACAGACTTGGTGTACATCGGTTCTGATGTTTTAGTAAGACTGGGTGTCCAGCTAGACATGGTAAACAATGTTTTGTGGTTAAAAGCAAACATTGAACCTAACACACTGCCCTGCAATGCTAATCACATGTGTTCAGGTCAAACAATTCCCCAAGCCTGTCAGGTTTTGAATGAATTTGGCATAATGGTTCCTGCACAATGGGTCCTTCAGACGTCCCAGTCAGGATGCTTATAAAAAAGGGGCAAGAATTAAAACAAGCGGTATCAGCTTTTTTCCAACCATCTGTCCAGTTTTGTAAGTTAGGGCTTACCATATGTGGTAACCAAGAATCCACATTCCCCAGCTAGGTTACCTGATTGATAGCTGTTTTTATGATTTTGAATTAACCATCCCTGTTATAGGGGAGCTCCCTAACTTGCCCAGCAGAGACGGTGGTGAACAGGTGTACTTTATCTACCCCATGTTGGACTTGACACTTAATCCTCAAAAAAAGACTCAAAAAATATCTTTAAAAGGATTTATTTTAACAATCAAAAGTATATTGAAGAATATCACACTTGAAGAAAATATGCAGAGCTCTGGGTTCAATTCTGTCCCTAATTATATAATCCTAAGAGTTCACCAATTGACCAATACGACCGAATGAACCCTGTCTATCCCTCAAAACACAATTTTTATGGTCTCCTCTCCCCAAGGTTAGCAGGTGGCACCTCTTCACCCTTCCGGTAGGCATCTTCTCATATTTGGTCATTGTTATCTTCTGCTTAGTCTGCAAAGATAGATCTTGGTCTGCACAAATTCAGAGTGCTTAGGGCACCTCGACCTAAGATAGAATACTCTATATATGGTTATACCGGTCCTTCTCTCTCCTTGGTAAATTTCCACTGGCAGGCATTTCATACAAGCACACAAGACTATGAATATATAGGAGCGAATAGTGATTAATATTGTTTTACTGATTAATGTTATTATAATGATTAATATCAACACCAGAATATATGAGAGTAAATAATGGTTATTAAAGACACAAGAATATATCAGAGTATATAATGATTATTGTTGAACTCTGTAAAAGAAAGTTAAAACATTTATGAATACAATTTCCCTTTACCCACCAAAATGGTTTCCATCACACAACACCCAGTAATGAATGAGGGAACTGTATGTAGGGTAGACTGGGGCGGTAAAGAAGAGATAGTCGTTTATGGCGTGACAGCTAAAGGGAAATTGTGTTCATAAATGTTTTAACTTTCTTTTACAGAGTTCAACAATAATCATTATCTACTCTGATATATTCTTGTGTCTTTAATAACCATTATTTACTCTCATATATTCTGGTGTTGATATTAATCATTATAATAACATTAATCAGTAAAACAATATTAATCACTATTCGCTCTTAAATATTCATAGTCTTGTGTGCTTGTATGAAATGCTTGCCAGTGGAAATTTACCAAGGAGAGAGTGTTAGCGTGCGTCAGACAAGGCAGAACACAGGAATTCTGAGTCAAATCTTTTACTTAACTTCATCAGTGGAAATACAAGAACTGGTACAGACCTCACTTCAAAGGGGGAATCACAGACAGATCAACTATGCACGGCAGATTGACAGAGTATTCATAAATAATAAACAGGATAACCACATGTTCAAAGTAACAACAACACCAGACCAATAAACTGAACAAAAGCCAGGGTTTAAATAATACTGACAATAAGTCCTTAATAATAACAAAACAGACGGTGCAGATGAGTGGGGTTGAGTGAGCGAGATTGCTGGCAGGTGTGCGGGGTGCAAAGGAATGTGGGTAATGAAGTCCTTGGTATTCCGGGGAAGCAGAGCGGGTGACGTGATGAATGGAATCCGATGCTGAAGGCATCGACTCCGTAACAGTACCCCCCCTCCATGGACCTCTCCTGCGGGCCGCAGCAACATCGACGGGGCCGCCCTCGTAGCCTGGGACCTGGTTGCGATGGATGAGAACTGTGAAAGTCAGAAAGCAGGGTAGGATCTAGGATATCCGAGCGAGGGACCCAACAGTGCTCTTCTGGGCCGTATCCTTCCCAGGACACGAGGTACTCCAGCCTACCGGCCCGTCAACGTGCTTTTAGGATGGCATCGACCCGACAGATGCGGTCCTGCTCATCGATGGGAGGTGGAGGAGGAGGCTCCGGAGCCGCTGGTGGGGGTCCTTCAGCACCAGATTCTGGGGAAGAAGGAGACACAGGATTAATGTAGGGTTTTAACAAAGACACATGGAAGGAAGGGGCCAGACGGTATGAACGTGGGAGTTGCAGCCGGTAAGTCACTGCGTTAACTTGCTTATCAATGGGGAAGGGTCCAATGAAGCGGGGAGTGAGTTTCCTACAGGGCAGCCGTAGGCGGATGTCTCGCGTTGACAGCCAGACCAACTGACCTGGGTGGAAGACAGGTGTGGGAGACCTTCGTTGGTCGGCGTGTCTCTTTTGCCTACGGACTGCAGCCTGTAGGTGGATGTAGGCAGAGTTCCAAACCCTCTCACTGACCCGGAACCAGTGGTCCACAGCTGGCACCGCGGAGGGTTCTTGGGTCCAAGGGAAGAGGGGTGGCTGGTAGCCGAGTACGCATTGGAATGGAGTCAGGCGGGTGGTATCTTGTCGCAGAGAATTCTGGGCGTACTCGGGACATACATGGGAGGAAGCGATGCCAGCTGTGCTGATGTTGATTGCAGTAGGTCCGGAGATACCTCCCGATCTCCTGGATCTTGCGCTCAGTCTGGCCGTTCGCCTGAGGGTGATAACCAGAGGTTAAACTGACCGTGACCCCCAACAGAGAGAGGAACGCCTTCCAGACATGAGAAATGAACTGGGGGCCACGGTCAGAGACGATGTCTTCGGGTAAACCGAAATGCCGGGATACGTTGTGGAACAGAGCTTCGGCTGCTTGCATTGCTGTGGGCAGACCTGACAAAGGGATTAGCTTACAACTTTTACTAAAAAGGTCAACCACCACAAAGACACAGGTAAATCCATCGGAACAGGGTAAATCAGACATAAAGTCAACAGCAATGTGACACCAGGGTCTTCGGGGAACTGGCAAAGGGATAAGCTTACCCTGGGGCAGCCGACGAGGAACTTTGACGATGGCACAGACTGAGCACCCCTGCACATATCGGGCAACATCTCCGGACATGCCGGGCCACCAGTACTGGGGGGAGATCAGTGAGAGGGTGCGCTGCTGACCTGGATGTCCCGTTCCCGGAACACAATGGACGGAGTCCATAAGGGAGACGCACAGATCTTCGGGTACAAACAATCTCCCTTTAGGACCTCCCGGCGGAGCAGGCTGAGCGCGTTGACTGGCTTCAATCTGTTTATCCAGCTCCCACTCGATGGGAGAGACTACCATGGCTGGAGGGAGGATGGGCTCTGGAGGATCCGGGCTGACGTCAGAGGCGTGAATACGAGAGAGGGCATCCGCCTTTCCGTTCTTACTGCCAGGGCGGTAGGTAACTGTAAAGTTAAAACATGAAAAGAACAGCGCCCAGCAGGCCTGACAAGAATTAAGTCTTTTAGCATCGCTAAGATACAGAAGATTTTTATGATCCGTATAAACAACAAAAGGGTACTTAGCTCCCTCCAGCCAATGCCTCCATTCCTCCAAAGCCAACTTGATAGCCAGAAGTTCCCGGTTGCCGATATCGTAGTTCTGCTCCGCCGGGGACATCTTCTTTGAAAAGAAGGCACATGGGTGAAGGCGAGCGGGACTCCCCTGCAGCTGAGATAACACCGCCCCCACTCCAGTGGTAGAGGCGTCGACTTCCACCACAAACAGAAGCTCAGGGGATGGATGACGGAGGATCGGCGCAGAACAGAAGGCTTCCTTTAGCTGACGGAAAGCTTCCGATGCTTCTTGGGGCCAGACTAGAGATTTGGGCTTTCCTCGGAGCAACGCCACCGCGTCCCGGGGAGAGCAAATGGTACTGAAGTTACGGATGAATCGCCGGTAGAAATTAGCAAACCCCAGGAAGCGCTGCAAACTTCGGATCGAGGATGGCTAATCACGTACCCCAGGAACTGGACCTCAGGGAGATGAAACGCACACTTTTCAAGCTTGAGGTAGAGGTTATGATCACAGAGATGTTGGAGAACGAGTCGAACATGATCCCGGTGCTCCGCGAGAGACTTCGAGTATACCAGGATGTCATCTATATAAACAATAACAAAGAGATCCAACTCAGAATCTCAGAATATTTCATTCATAAAACTTTGAAACACAGAAGGGGCGTTTATCAACCCGAAGGGCATCACAAGGTACTCGAAGTGTCCCGCAGGCGTCACAAAAGCCGTCTTCCACTCGTCCCCTGCTCTGATACGAATTAGATTGTAGGCGCTCCTGAGGTCCAGCTTCGTGAACACGGACGCCCCACGAAGGTGCTCTATGGAAGGAGGAATAAGAGGCAAGGGATACGGAAACTTGACTGTAGCTTGATTGAGAACTCGGTAGTCAATGCATGGCCTGAGACCTCCATCCTTCTTTCCCACAAAGAAAAAGCTGGAAGCTGCAGGGGAGGTAGAGGGACGAATAAATCCTTGCTAAAGCGCCTCTTTGATGTACTCACCCATGGCCTTCTGTTCCGGGAGGGACAGAGAGTAGATATGCCCCTTGGGCAAAGGGGCCCCAGGCAGCAGCTCAATAGCACAATCCCATGGCCTATGCAGGAGAAGTTGTGTAGCTTTCTCCTTACTAAATACATCCTTGAACATCCCATACTCTGGAGGAATCTAACCCGTTAGGGGCGTGTCATTACGGGGTACCCTGGAGACCTTCGGAGTTCCTGAGGAGAGATTTACAGCAATTGGCGACATAGCAAGAGGAACAGACTGTGATGGTCTTACTGCATTATCTAAAGGCCAACTAATAACACTTCCTGTCGCCCAATCCATCTCCGGGCGGTGAACTTGAGCCCAGGATAGTGAACTTGATCCCAGGATATCCTGCACGGGAATCAGCTGTGCCACGCGGTGGCGAGGTAACTGAAGTCGTGTCAACAGTTCCGGGGAGATTAAATTCCCAGCCGCTCCAGAATCAACTAACGCTTTCACTGAAAGAGAGACAGTGGGGGAGACAAGGATTAGAGACGTTAACGGAAGATTTGTACCTGCTTGGGGCGGCTGAACCGCACTCACCGGGGCATGAGGCTGACGGACTGGACAGGTAGAGAGGAAGTGACCGGGCTCGCCACAATACAAACAAAGTTTGAGAGAGATACGACGCTGTCTCTCTTCCTTGGTGAGGCGGAAGTTGTCCACTTGCATGGGTTCGGGTGCTGGAGGACTAGGTGGAGCGGGGAATGATGTCCGGGGAGTCGTACCACGTGGCGGCTGATGCGCACACGGAGCGGGCATGGGATGCAGCGGAAGAGCGGTGTAAACAGTCGGAGTTTTACTCTGGCAGGCGACGAGGCGCTGAGCTATTCGGATGGACTTTTGGATGAATGTTTCCAACTCAATGGAGTCATCATAAATCACCATGTGCATCTTTACCTCCGGTGACAAACCCTGACGATATTCCGCCAGCAGCGCGGACTGATTCCATCCGCTGGTTGCGGCGAGATTACAAAAATGGACAGCATACTCTGTCACGGAAGATCGTCCTTTGCGGAGCCGACATAACTTGTCTGCAACAGAGAGAGAAGAGGCAGAGTGATCAAATACATTCTTTACCCGAGTAACAAAATCCTCCCAGGTCCGGGACTCGCAAGATCCCGACTCCCAGTAACCTTGAGCCCATCGCAGCACAGCTCCGGTCATGAGACTGATAGCAAAATCAACTTTATCCGCTTCTGTCGGATGCAGATGGTGTTGCCGACTGAAATACAAACTGCACTGAAGCAGGAATCCTCCACACTCCTCCGCTGCTCCGGAGAAACGATTAGGCATGGCCATGGGACTGCCGGAGGACGCAGTGCTTACCGGCTGGGGAGAACAAACAGGTAGGGCATTTAAATGGCGGGTAAGGGCGTGAAGGAGTTCCGTGGTGGCATCCGTGGGGCTGGGTGTTGCGGGTTCCATGACTTGAAACAAAGAGAAAAAACCAAAACAAACAGATAATCCAGAATCTTCACGACTCAACGAATACAGAGTTTAAAACAGTCTTCTTTTGGGTCTGGTGTACTGTTAGCGTGCGTCAGACAAGGCAGAACACGGGAATTCTGAGTCAAATCTTTTACTGAACTTCATCGGTGGAAATACAAGAACTGGTACAGACCTCACTTCAGAGGGGGAATCACAGACAGATCAACTATGCATGGCAGATTGACAGAGTATTCATAAATAATAAACAGGATAACCACACGTTCAAAGTAACAACAACACCAGACCAATAAACTGAACAAAAGCCAGGGTTTAAATAATACTGACAATAAGTCCTTAATAATAACAAAACAGACGGTGCAGATGAGTGGGGTTGAGTGAGCGAGATTGCTGGCAGGTGTGCGGGGTGCAAAGGAATGTGGGTAATGAAGTCCTAGGTATTCCGGGGAAGCAGAGCGGGTGACGTGATGAATGGAATCCGATGCTGAAGGCATCGACTCCGTAACAGAGAGAAGGACCGGTATAACCATATATAGAGTATTCTATCTTAGGTCAAAGTGCCCTAAGCACTCCAAGTATGTGTCTTAACCCTGAATTTGTGCAGACCAAGATCTATCTTTGCAGACTAAGCAGAAGATAACAATGACCAAATATGAGAAGATGCCCGCCGGAAGGGTGGAGAGGTGCCAGCTGCTAACCTTGGGGAGAGGAGACCATAAAAATTGGGTTTTGAGGGATAGACAGGGTTCATTCGGTCGTATTGCTCGATTGGTGGACTCCTAGGATTATATAATTAGGGACAGAATTGAACCCAGAGCTCTGCATATTTTCTTCAAGTGTGATATTCTTCAATATATTTTTGATTGTTAAAATAAATCCTTTTAAAGATATTTTTTGAGTCTTCCTTCCTGAATAAACGAACACGCGGACTTGAGGAATTAAATGCCAAGTCCAACACAGCCCAGGAGACGCATCCTCCTCGTAGCGATGAGCAGGATTTTGGGCAGTGCCTCGAACCCTATCCTGGGTTTGAGCTCGAAGTGCAGCAGCAGTTGGCTAAAGCAGACGCTTTTCAAACAGAGGATCAGCGGCAGGAATTACGGCAAGTGTTTTATGATAATAAAAGGATTTTCTCTAAAGGTTCCTATGATTGTGGTGTCTCAGATGCCCACACAGTCCGTATTCCTACTGAACCAAAAAATCTTCCAGAGGCAACAAATATCAACAAATATCAAATATAACAAATAACAAATATACAATATCCACTGTAGTGGGCTGTGGAGTGTCTCCCAGCCCACTACAGTGTTTACAGCCATCTTTCTAATTAACCATGTGTTTAGTCGATGAGGACTACCACTTTCAGTAAATTCAGATAGGGTGACTCACTTTACTGCCACTGTAATAAAAGAATTGTGGGAAAAATTAGGGGTGCAGGCAAAACTACACATATCCTACCACCCACAGTCGTCAGGTCAGGTAGAGAGAACAAATCGCACCATCGTAGGGATGTTGAAGAAATATGTTTCGGCCAATGGGAAAGACTGGGATATAAAACTACCCCTGGTCCTAATGGCAATCTGGTCCACACCCCACAACTCTACGGGTGTCTCACCCTTTGAGATGATGACTGGGCGAGAGATGACACTTCCCTTACACCTCCTCTATCAGCCTGAGAATGTCAGTGTGGCCAGCACATACACACACACCAGTATATGGCAGACCTGAGGGCCCACCTCAAACAGACTTTAGCCTATCAAATTAGATTGCCAAAAGGTAAAAGATCATCTGAGTACAAATGGGTGCATTACAATCAGATTAAGCATTACAAACCCCAAAGTGGAACACAAGGGGTAGATACGACTCGGAACTAACTGTTACAGGATCTAATAGCCTGATTTACTAAACACACTTGTTAGTCAGTTTTATGACTCATTATAATAGTACTTCTCTTAGCTATACAGTTGCTGTAAATCTAGTAAAGTGACACCCCACATATATACAATTTCAGAATGAACCTGCTGTGCCTGATTATAGTGATCTGCGCACTTAATATGACCCAATCCTTGGAAATAGTGAAACCGGGCCCTCCTACTGGCATCATACTCCAGGAGGCCCCAGGGATTCTAGTAACTGACTGTCATGTACATACTCAACGAATTTTTGTACGTCTCGACCCGGCTGATATGTACAGGAAACACACCACCACCAGGGTAGTATCCTGGCATGGCCAACAGTGGAGCAAAGATGCTATATGGCACGCCCAGCTGGACACAATCCACATACTAAAACAGTTACAAAAGGTCACTATTAAACAGGAGTCGTACCTTGTACCGGTTGAACTGGTGGAGAACATTTTGACTCTGGCAATGCAAGGAACCACGCAGACACTGCAGGTACACCTGGCTTACAGTCTGGGCAGTGCCATTCCAATTCATATAAATCCTGAAGCTAAAGAAATTGGTTTCCTGCTAAACCTTCCGATCATTGATACAAAGAACATTTACAGGTTAAAGTCTGTGCTTAATGTAGGGTTTTGGTCTAACAACACACACATAAAGCTTAAGACCCCCTTGCTAGTAGCCTACCAGGATAAAATCCAGACATGTATCTGACACCTAATTTGCAGATGTGTAGACTCATTAAAGACATTCACTGGCTATGCCCAAATAAACCCTTTATAAGGGACCCTACCAAGTGTGTAAGAAATTAGCCACTGATGACAAATGCAATGCTGTTGTGACACACAGGGAGGATGCAGACTAGGCTGTCAGGCCAGGGGGGCAAGCCCAACTGAGGCAATTGAATTAAAGCTTACCACATGTAGATCACTCCCTAAACTGTCCTCAACTTTAACCAGTAACAGGGATTAGTAACAACAGGCCACCTTGCTTGAACACTTTGCTTGAATACCTTAAAGTATAGTAAAGTAACCTTTACTAATCCACCCCTTTCCTTTTTCTCTTTTGTTTTAACCACATGTAATTTCTTGCTTTATTTTACTTAACATTTGGGTGTTTAGGTAACCTCTGTAGTTGTTACAGAGGATAGTTTAAATATTTAGCTGCTTACTAAATGCCAATGGTCAAAGTAAGAGGAGAGGAATGTTTTCTTTGTTTTTTTCTCTCTTTTTTTTTCTTTTTTCTTTCCTGCTGTTCCATTGGAGTTCATCGTCAAGATCAACGATGTCCGGTCCTCGATCTGAACTGGGGGTATATTCCGAACAAAGGACATTCCAGGGTCCAGTTTATGACAGGTCCCCTCTCTAACTGCTACAACGGAGGATGGTTTGCTCACTTGTGATTGGACAACCAGATGCCCAGTGCCATCAGATAAGGAGACTACAGGGGCTGCCAGATACCCGTGTTGGGTTAAGATAGGGAAGGAGAGGACCCTTTTTCATTGGTCCACAGGATTCCCCTTATCACCGTTACTTTAAAATTCCTTTGATCCTCCAGATACAGCATGCCAATGTGCTGGCCATGTGGCACACAATAATTGAAACAAGGAGAGTCAAACCTTTTACATTTATACAGAAAGAACTGTTAAAATTGAACATTACAATTGCACATTACAAATGCTGAACATACAAAAATGGCATTGTATGCGTAAGTGTAGCTGGAATGTCATAAAAACATGTGTAAACCCACCTGTAGACCCTGAATATAGGTACAAATGCTTATTCCAGCCTTTTTACGTCATGTTTGGTATGTATGCGTTCAGTACATTGTCAAGAGTATTTTGAAAGTGGTTTGGACAGGGAAAAATGCATAGATAAAGGTTCAGGGACATTTTTCTAAAATTGACTCTTACACTATGCAAACAAGTTCCACACAGCTGGGGAAGGGTGGGCCACATGGCGTGGCCAGTCTTCACCCAAATAACCAATCACCTTGTTGGAAACAGGGGCACCGAATTACAGTCTCCACCTCACCAGAAAGAGATAAAGTCCCTCACCAGTGGATCCACCTTTGTTCTGAGCTTTCTGACTGAACTAGGAAGAAACAACAGTACGACTAAGGTTAAGCTTTTGCGAGCAAACCTTAAACATTAACATGTCTGCACGGTTGGGCCTTACCAACCTTCGCGGCTCTCCCAGCCTCACAGCTCAACTGCAACGACTCCATCACGCCTTGGACTTTAACAATATTTCTGCTGCAGCACAGTTCATCTCTCAGTGACTGCGACTCCCTGAGAGCGATTCCGCGCCTTTTGGACTGCACGCAACCTGCAAAACTTGTGAAGAACGCCTCTGACACTTGACTAATCTCCCGACCATGTGGAATGTAAATATACCTTTCCTTCCAAACCTCTTTCAGAGACCTTGGCACTAGTAAATGCAGTATTGTTTAGTATGTATAGGGGTTATCTTTTGGGACTTGACAGCCTAAGAATATCCTCCTGCCACCACATTCAGCAACAGCAATGCATTTGGTCTATTCCAGTCATTGCCTTCATACAATAATTTAATTTCCTTTTCCTTTGTCAAACATCTTGCTGAAAGCATTATTCAATTGTAGTTTTATTTCATTTATATGTGTTACCTAGTAGTTATTTCCCTTTGTATGTTTAGTGAATAAATCCCTTTTGCGTTTGTACAACTGTGTCTATCTTGTGTTGGTAATCAGAGGCTCTACAAGTTAGCACGAATCTCACAAAAAACATATTAATGAATTCCTTATGTTGTCCTTAATTGAACAGCTTGTATTTTTAACAAGTCTACATCCACATTTAATTTCAATTTCTATGCCATTTTAGAATCAGCACAATTTCTAATAAATAAACTTTTATTTACATTACTTTACATGATCTTAACTGGCTTATAAAACAAAACAAATACAACACGCATTCTATTTGCAAACTTAAATTTTATTTTTTTCATATCATCAATACCATATATCAATATCACCAATTTCTTTATGTAAGAAAATACATACATACACATTAATACATACATATTAATACATACACTACATATGCAGTTAATATTTCTCCAAATACAAAAACAATTAGGGACCCCACATATAATTTAAACTAATTTCTTTTGACTGGACTGATGCATCTATGTAAACCTGTTTTCTCCACTAGCATCAACTCTTTCCCCACCATTAATGGAGTTTTCAGTCACACTGAGGTAACAGTTGGCCACCAACGAAAGAGTTAAGAAATTCAAATTAACGCTACTACCAAAAGCCTCAATATGAGTATTAGTGAATATCAAAAAAGGAAATATTTTTTCTGTGTGAAAGCTGCAAAAACTAATGTCACTGATGTCAGAAATGAACAAATTAAACAGTTACTTCATAAAAATAAAAAAGTCATAATATAATCACATCTGTGCTGTTCCAAAGGTATGTACAAACATTTCTGTTCAATTTCTGAGGCATGTACAACAGTCAGGTGAGACATTACCTTCTTTACTGGATGAAAGTGTAGAGGATTTTGAACACAAGCAGAAAAGCTGTGGTTCCCCTCCTCAAAACAGCGACCAACAGCATAACAAGTACTGCCATTTCCTACGTCTGTCACCATGAAAGTTTTAACGAAGAAGAATGTGTTGTCAGTTTTAATACGAACTACACTTGAATTCCTCTTCTTTGCACGGTGGTATGCCTGGGAATGAACAATCATACCATTGACAAACACTTGATCATAATAGTCTACAAACTGCTTCTCTACCCTATCTGCAACACTATGCAAAGCAATGTAGTCGTCATGTGCCATCATTTTTCTCTTGGGTGGTCCAAAGGCTGTAACTCCTAAACACCTCACTGCATGCTTTCGCTCTTTTTTCCCTCTCAATAACTGACTATGAACAGCACTACACTCTGAGGAGGGATTTTTTAGTGTTTGACTGGCATACAGTGGAAGGGCTTTTTTCATCCAGAAAACTTTACATATTTGGATGGGCACAGACTGGGTGCTTTTCACCGTTTCTATTAACTCCATGTTATAGGCCTCAAATTGAAAGGCAGAATGGGTCCATAATGGCCCCCAATTCTGGACACTTCTTGAGAGATGGAGGCAGAGGTGAACATTGTAGGTGACATTGCTTATATCATAAAGGGGCTCCATCTCAGATACAAACTGATGAAGAAGGTCCTGTGCATCTAAAAGCTGCTGAGATGAAATTGATGTGGTAAGCAGCAAAGCTATGCCACTCGCAAGTTTCAGCCAATGATTAAGGTATCTCTCAGGTAGAATCCCCATAAGAACGGAAATGCTGTAGTAAAGTAACCACATCAGCCATTCATGGGCTTTCCAGTAACGTCTTTCTTTTATGGATCGAGGTGTTCTGGAGACATTACTTGGGGGCTTTATCTTTAACAGTAGTTGGTCAATTTGTGGTATGGACCTGCCTATGTACCAAGGAGATTGGTGGTTTTCAGAGTTACACCATAGTGAAGTAATAGATCTTGTAACTCCAAGGAGGACATTGTGCATGTAGTCAGGGACACATCTTTTAAATTATATCAAATCCAGGTAAAAGGGACAACACCGAAGGTCCTTTCAGACCCACTAAAGGTGTGCCTGTCTCAACAGCTCTCGTAACTAGCTCCAAAGTCTGACTTTGACATCTAAGTTCCATGTTTTCCTCAAATGGGTAAACCCTGGCCTTTCCCTGACCACGTTCAACAAGTGTTCCTTTCTGAAGACAAAAAGAGCATCCAAACTCCCCATTAAACTGCTTAAAGTTCTGTAGGAGTGGACAGGCAACAGAATCACTTACAAGTATTAAAGCATATACTTTGCTGGTACCATGTACACCATCAAATGTAACCCAATCAAAGCCACGCTCATGTAGATCAGTGCACTCCTTCACAAATGGGTCAAGATAAATGTTCATTGGTGGCTTTTTAGCTCCAAACCACAATGCTGTTAACATAATATGGTCAGATCTCAGATTGGGAGGTAGTTCATTTAAAGTGCACAATAGGGGCCATATGGACTGTGAAGAGGATTTGAATAAAGGTACACCATCACAACTAAAGGTGATTGAAAACGTGGGGCAATTATTTAGAGGTGTAAAGGTTTTCATGGTCTTTTTATACAGCACACCATCACATACATCATCAATTAAGTGAACATTTACACTATCTATGTTATTGACAGTGAACTGCGAAAACTTGTGTTGTTCAATAATATTTTGTAGTTGTGTTTTTAGAGGGAGAACAAGAAAAAAGTTTCCAGATTTTATGTGCTCCTTTGCATCAACTAGTTTGCCACAAATTTTGCAACCTACACTTTCATCTTTTGTTTCCATTAAGACAGTGCAATCTGAACAGAAATGCTTGATAAGAATATAGTCCTTATAATCAGTCATGTTTTTGTGAAAGTGATGTTTAGTAGTTGACACTGAGTGTTTACCAGTGATAGTATTTATGACTTGAAATATGTCTTCTAGTGCTTCATCGGTCAAACCATGTTTTGACTTTAAAGGTAGAAGGAGCAGCTCATGCTCTTTTCTTTTTTGTTCATGTAGTGCTTTCTCACTGTATTCTGGCACTGTCCATAAATGAGATACATGGCTTTCATTACTGGGTGTTTCATTTTCTGTTATGTCTTGTTCATGTTGGATGTCCTCACTGCCATCATTACTTGATTCTTCTTGGTAGTCAGTTTTCTGTTCCTCTAGGAAGAGCACCTATACAAAAGTGTTTTATTTAAAAACATAATTTAAAACCTGAAAGCAAAACTGAAAATTCAATGCTTGTATGGCATTGCATCCTTACCTGCGCATTGACTTCCACTTTATCATGTAGGATGCTTGAACCATGAGGTATAGTTGATTCTTTTGCAACTTGTTGCTGAAAGTCAAAGTCAACAAATCAATTCTCAAACAAGAAGTCCCGCCGTGACACATAAAGTAACATGAAATCAACGGTTTTTCAACAGTACTTTTACAAATTTTAGTAAAAATATCATGCATACACAAACATGTACTGTACGTATACACACATTCTCGTTACCTGCAAAGGTCTATCAGGTGCTTCCAGATCATCTTGTCTTTCATCAACATTTGCAGAAACCTAAAAAGAAAAGATTTAAAAAGAACACATAAAAAAATTACAGATCATTTACAGTTTATAAAGAAATGATGTACTTTAGCTGTGGGATGTGGGTTATATTGTATTATATGTGTAGTGCATAAAAAGATATGTAGTGGTGTAGTTTTGAAAAAAAAAAAATATATATACTAAATATATATGGTTGAGTTTTGATAATATAAAAGAGCCACATCACTTCACATTGCCAGGCTAGATCAAGTTCCTCACAGTGCAGCATCAACATTCTCAAAAAGGATATGCTAACTAATAACACATTTTTTGCTTTACGCTAATTTAACACATTGTGTCATTATAACACATTAGTAAGTTGTCTGGGATACTTATAGGCAATTTTTAACTACTTTTAGTCCCTGTGACAAAATGTATAACACAAATTAAACGAAAACCATATAAATTATCCATACCTGCAAAGCATTGCTCATGTGGTTGATACACATGTTAACCAAACCTGGGTCTTGCTGAAAGGCAAATAAAAATAACACGGTGACTGAATTAATACCCAAGACAAAAATGGACAAAGACAAAAAAAATTGGATAACCATCAAAAGTAATTCTAAATTTAAAATGGCAAGCTTATTGAGGCTATAGAGCAGGGGTCTCCAACACGTAGCTCGAGAGCTACCGGTAGCTCGTGGCTTGATTGCTAGTAGCTCGCCAAAACATTACATCCAATCAGAATGAAAGCGTCCCACCGCTCCAATACAAATGTATTATTTTTATTTTATTTCATTTTATTTCATTATTTTATATTATTTATCTTTTATTGTCTTATTATTTATGAATTTTACAATATTAACCAACATTTTTAAAAAACGACGTAACGTTATCACGTCAAAGTTTCACTCAGTAACGTCTAGAGTATAGAGTTTTAAGCGTTGTGTGACGTGAGTTGCTCACAACCACTTTCATTTTTTAAAAAGTAGCTCTCAACTGAAAAAAGGTTGGAGACCCCTGATCTAGAGCATTCAAAAATCCAAATTTTGGAAACAAAGTTCAAACAACTAGACACACGAGTTAACACAATATCATATTGATACCTGTAAAGTATTTGCTTTCAAGTATGTGCACTGTAGTGAGCTGTTTTCTTTAAGTGTGAAGTCATTCATTAGAATTGGGAATGTATTGTTTCATTTAACAGTTTTGAAGTTAATCACTACACAACATGATCAAGTGTATAAATGTGAACCTTTGAAAACCATCTAAAGTTATTTTTTGTGTTTTGCTGTTTACATACATACATCCGACATAATGTATTAAACACACAAATAATGAATACACCACACAAGTGTTTTGGGCATGCCTGTTGAGGACGAGTGCAAAAGTGAAATGCAAATTTGTGCATTGGTGGAGATGGGTATTTATTTAGGTTTTGCACATGTCAGACTGGGAATGCACTTGTCACAGCCCCAGGTTGCTCCCCGGACTCCATTTCCCATGATTCCCTGCACTCCCCTCACCTGTTCCCAATCACTCTTGTTTGTTATCACGTGCACCTGTTCACCTTCATCATGGACCATTCTTTAAGCTGTGTTTGCTCCTGTGTTCATTGTCTTGCGTTGTTGATATTATGAGTTGTATCGTGTTGTTCTGTTCCTGTTTGAAAGTAAAGAGTATTCCTGGTTATTCCTGTCTCCTGTGTGCATGGTACAGCGACCCGTAACAGCACTGTTCTTTTATCTTAATTAACAAGCTAAAACAAACCCACATTTTCATACACAGGTTTAAAACTATTATTTAATAAATAAGGATATTATTATGCACAGTTCATTAAGCAAATTTAAGTGTGGTATTGCCATTTAATACATCAGCTTTGGGTAAGCAACCTAAAAAAATGTGGTCATAAAAAACAAGATGGAGATAAAATAATGTGCCAGAATGCAGCACAGACTAACAATCTGATAGTCGGTAATCCTTACATGTAACTGTAACGCATCAAAAGCATTTTATTTTCCCCTCACTGCAACATGGTGGGTTCGTCTGCAAAGCAAAAATCAAGAGTTAAACAGAAAAATGAGCATTTACTAATATAAGCATATGCATGTATACAAATAAAAATAGGTTATAATAGTAAACACATGGATAATGCCTTCAATAATTAATAACTTTATACTCATTGACACTACTTTTAAATCACTTGGTTTTCACAAACGGTTAAGGTGGGATTTTCGTACTGATCTGAGTCTGACATTGACCTTGCAATGCCATTTTTCTTGCAAATAACATGAACTTACTGAACTAAAAACGTAGTTTTACCACTGTTCAAATTATTCAAACTGTTTGTATAAATATTACTTGCACTATGATTCCATTGTGATACATTCCTGTAGAATGATCAAATAATTCTTGTACTGAGAATGTACATTTTACAAATATTATGCTACCCATTAGCCACATACCCATCAAGTCCCTCTGTTAATCTTTTTAAAATTTTATATTACATACCTTCTCCAGCGATGCTGTGTTGTTCATGGAATGTTTTTTTCTCCAAAAGATACTTCTTGTACTTCATCTCAGCTACTGGGGTACACACGATAGCAAAGGGTAAACAATTGCCAATAGACATCTTTGGAAGCCCTGGTTCAAATTCATCAGTTGCGAACAATCATGGCAGAATCATACACGTTTGTTTGAGCTGCAACGATGCGCGGGTATCAAAGTACCACGATTGCATTACTGTATTCTTTCGCGTCGCTCTCGTGATACTTTGATGTCATTTATCACATTGGTTTGCGCAACGATGCGTGAACTCGAAGTTCAAAGTTCACGCCTGCGCGCCAAAAGTCAAACGCACTCAAAGACCGCCAAATGATGCCCATGCCACATTCAAGAGAGACTAACAGATGATTCAATTCAATTCAATTCAATTCAATTTTATTTGTATAGCGCTTTTCACAAAGGACATTGTATCAAAGCAGCTTTACATGTAATAACAGATAGCAGTCAGTGGTCAGGGATTCAAAAAAACTCTTTAAGAGAGAAAAAAAACCCTGACATGACGTGTTATAGTTGCAATCCGTAGCATGTGCAATCCGTAATAAAGGACACAATTTGCCATTGATCGCATCTATAACTCGCTATGCAGTTTACAGGATACAGAGACATACATTATAGGATACAGAAATTACTTTAGAGAGTGAGTAAAATGTTATATGTGAGGTGTAATGTAGTAGATTTGATTGTAATTTAACAGGTGTAGGAGGTTGTCCTGGGTGGTCGACATTTAGTAGCACCAGGATGGACATCAGGTGGGGCAGTGTTGTGCCAACTGGAACTCATTCCTCGGGATACCTCGGAGAAAGGGAGAGGGGGAGAGAGAGAGAGAGAGAGAGAGAGAGAGAGAGAGAGAGGGGCAGAACAGAGTAGCATTAGCGTAGCAGCCGTTCCTATGTAGATGTAAGCAGTTATATGTGATAACACATGCAGTATGTAGTATGTGTGTGTGCCCGGTTCCAGTTGAGTTAACTATTGCGGCCTTAGAGAGTTGGATCTGAGATTATGTGAATGCGAGGCTAAAGAGATAAGTCTTTAATTTACTTTTAAACAGTTCCAGTGTGTCTGAGTCCCGGACTTTACTGGGAAGGTCATTCCATAGTTTTGGTGCTAAGTAGGAGAAGGATCTTCCACCTTTAGATTTTTTTGATATTCTTGGAACTATTAACAGCCCGCCATTTTGTGAACGCAATGTCCGTGATGGATTGTATGCTGATAGTAGTTCATGGAGGTATAAAGGTGCTAAGCCATTTAGGGCTTTGTATGTAATTAACAGAATTTTGAAATGTATGCGATACTTTACAGGTAGCCAGTGCAGTGTTGCTAGGAGTGGACTTATGTGGTCATACTTTTTTGATCTAGTGAGAACTCTAGCAGCTGCATTTTGAACCAGCTGAAGCTTATTTATTTGCTTTGCATGACACCCCAGTAATGAATTACAGTAGTCAATTCTGGAGGTCATAAGCAGCGTGGATTAGCTTCTCTATATCTGAGACAGACAGCATATGTCGCATCTTTGAAATATTTCTAAGGTGAAAAAATGCAGTTCGGCATACATTGGAAATGTGACCATCGAAAGACAGGTTCTTATCTAGAATAACACCTAGGTTCTTGACTGCGGAAGAAGGGACAATGGTGCAGCCTTCTATAGAGATGTTGTGGACTATCGTGTCGTGTTTGGAGCTATTGGGTTCAATAATCAGAACCTCTGTCTTGTTGGAGTTAAGTAGAAGGAAGTTGTTTGCCATCCATATTCTAATATCGTTGATACAGTCTATTAGCTTTGAAAAACAGTGGGTTTTGTCAGGTTCTGAGGAAATATAAAGCTGGGTATCGTCAGCGTAACAGTGGAAGTTGATGTCATGTTTCTTAATAATATCTCCGAGGGGAAGCATATATAGTGCGAAGACAATGGGACCAAGAACTGATCCCTGTGGTACGCCGTGTTTTACCTGAGAGTAATAAGATTTTTCCTCGTTAGCATAGACAAAGTGGTAGCGATCAGTTAAATAAGATTTGAACCAGGCTAAGGCTTGACCATTTATGCCAACAAGGTTTTCCAGTCTATCGAGTAAGATTGTATGATCTATTGTATCAAAAGCTGCACTGAGGTCGAGTAAAATAAGAATAGATGTTTCACTGCGATCTGATGCTAGAAGGAGGTCATTTGTCACTCTGAGCATGGCTGTTTCTGTGCTGTGATGGGGCCTGAATCCTGATTGAGATTTTTCATAGATGCTATTTTTTGCTAGGAATGTCTGTAGTTGTTTGGACACAACCTTTTCCAATATTTTTGATAAGAAGGGGAGATTAGAGATTGGTCTATAGTTGGTTAGGTCTCCCTGGTCGAGATTAGGTTTTTTAATGAGAGGCCTAATAACTGCCATTTTAAAGGCTGCTGGAACATAGCCTAATTCTAAGGATGAATTAATAATATTGAGCACTGGTTCCGAAACTGCAGGAAAAACTTCTTTTAGGAGTTTTGTGGGAATGGGGATCTAATATACAGGATGATGATTTTGATGAGTTTATTATTTTTATGAGTTCATCCATTTTAATAGCATTGAATGATTCTAGTTGTACTATTGGCATGATGCGGGACGGGATACTATGGGATATAGAGGTGGCTGGCTGTGTAGATGCAATATTGTCCCTAATCTGCTCGATTTTATTATCAAAATATTTCATAAAGATGTTACTATCGTGATAAACATGTTCGCCCTAGTCGAGTGGAAAGAAGAAACGGATAATGAAAGTTGGAGCATTGTTCCAACATCATCTATAAAAGACTTCGATAGTAATGATTTCTTAAATGGACTGGATGACAGATCTGTATATTTAATTGAGTGGA
Source organism: Beaufortia kweichowensis (assembly GCA_019155185.1). Taxonomy (NCBI): domain Eukaryota; kingdom Metazoa; phylum Chordata; class Actinopteri; order Cypriniformes; family Gastromyzontidae; genus Beaufortia; species Beaufortia kweichowensis. The sequence goes on along the minus strand of CM032804.1, from coordinate 17,011,761 downwards.
GAGGTGGACTGAAGAAAAAACCTAAAGGCAGATGGCCTTTGTACAAGGCAACAAAGTTGCATGTAATTTCTGAACTTTTATTATAATTCACACATTCAATTTAAAATAATCACTGAACTGCATGAGTCATTTATATAAAAAGCTACTGATCACGGTGATATTCACCGTGTTTAACTGTTTTTTGTTGTTGTTTTAACATTACTATTATAACTGCATTATTGTGTTCGTTGCATTTTCCTGTTCTCATTTCCATGTTCATGTTTAAGACTTAATTACGAGTAGATTATTACACTGCAGTGCATCGTTCTAAGATCTTTAAATGTTTGTTATGTGAGAATAATATTTTAAAAAGTAAGCTTTTAGCTGTCAGACACATGTTGTTGGAAAAATACAATATTTGCCTTTTGTCGTGTGCTAGAACTAATACAATAATACTCAAATAAAAATATCTGAAATTGATGCCAATGTAAAGTTGCAGGATATTCAATCCCTCTCAGTATGTGTGTTAATATTTTAAATACTGTCCCCCATCAGGATTATCAATACTTATTGTGGGTGTATAAGCGCATACATTTGCATGACTGTGCAATACACTAAGGCTTTAAAAAATATTGTCAGCCTATGTTGTTGTCATGGTCATAGCCCTAGTTGTGTCTTTTGTTTTACATTCTACAATTTGTATTCCTCTTTTTTTCCCATAGAGAGACAGTCCACCCTAGAAAAAATAATGAGGACACAACATCGTCCGGTCCACAACTTATGAGCAAAAGAAAATGCAGGCCAAACCATAAGTTTGTTGAATAGGAGACCAGTAATGACGGGCCACCTAACCCCAAAAAGTTTTTTTTTTCTGAGACCCAAAACATGCATCTGTATTGTAAATGTTAAAAAATTGGCTGCCCAGCTGCCCAATGTGAAATTGCTGCTTAAAGATAAAATTAAACCAAGTCTTTATTACTGACTTGCAAATGAAATACTAAAATTAGAAATTAAATACTTTAAATGAATCATCAATCAAGTGAATCAAGAGTACCTAATAATCTACAACTTTCCCTAGATCTTAAAACGTATAGCATCTGCATATCTGTTTACCTGTAAATCTCATCTTTTAATAGCTGATCATCTAGTTCTTGGAAATGGAGGCAGATAAATTTAAAGAGAGTGATATTATAATTTTCTTTTTTCAGCTCTTTGTTTTTAATGTTTTGTCTCATGTTCTAATAATTTTTTTTATAAAGAGGCAAACTACTGATGGAAATTTGGACAGGGATCTTTTGGAGAAAATAAAATTACACCATGGAACTCCATTCCTTTCTGCTACAACTTCAGTTTCTCCACCTTCACCTACCCCATCTTCTGCTTCACCTTCTTCTGCACCACTGCAGACTGTCCACCTTCACCTGCCTCATCATCGTTTGCATTACCTTCACCTACCTCACCTTCTCCTGATCCTCCTTTGCCAGACATCATAGCACAATTAAAGTCAGAAAATGAAGCCCTCAAAATGGAATTAGAGAACCTAAAAACAAATGTTGTCAGTCGTAAGTGTTTATTAAAATAATTCCAAATCTTTATAAACTACTTTTAAAGGTTGATGATGAATATTAACATTCAGCAGTCCATTTAAGTTTGCCCTAGTGATAATCTCAATTTTTGAACTGTTTTGCTCCTTAGAAATGCCGAAACTCCTCAGTACAATGTGCAAGCTGGAGAAATGGCTTGAAGGGTAGGAGCAGAGCCCAGAGAAACAACTGGCATCACCTTTCACCATACAGGAAACTGTGAGTATGCTGTTTGCCAAACCACTACTGTAGTAACGGCTGTAGTAGCAATGTCTCCAAGAATCTGTTCGTACCTGTGAACCAAAATTAAATATTTAAACCTTATTCAGAATAAATAATCAATCTTTAATATATTTATCCTTGAAACATTCAAATCTGGCTATGTTTTCATGTTTTAATTATCTATATTTGATTCTTAAAATCTGAAGGAAACCATACCACATCATTTTTAGAGTTACACAAGGCTTTCTGGTGCAACATCTCAGAAAATTATTTGACACAAAGCTAACAAAGTACGATTGTTTTTCATACGACCCTCACTTATAAATAAGCCAAAACTGTTATCCAAGCATTTATAGCCTCCAGATTACTGTAACCAGAAGAATTACTGTAACTGAACGTATAGGATCCCACCTGCCAAAGTGTTTAATCGCCTTCAACGTCACTTTCACTTTTGAACTGCTGGATCCTCACAGCTTGAGGTTTCTTGGTTTTAACAACAGGTTATTTCCCAGATGTTTCAGAGTGAGCACTTTTTTTACATGACATTTTGCATGAAATCTGACCTGTGTACTCATATTAAAAGTTATTAATATAAGTGTACTATTGCTAATCGAGGTAAAAGCAACAATTTTGAACACTGGTGTTTTATGTACTTGCTGAATAATTGATTGTTTTTTAAACAAAGCAAGTTACAGATTGCAGCGTTAAGTTCAGGCTTTTTGCTGTTTATGGCAGGGAGTTTAGCACCATGGGCTCTAAATTCTGGAATAAGGTGGAATAAAAGAGGTGTGACATGTGCTCTTTTGGGTTCCTGAAAAACAAGTCTTGCTGCTGCGTTCTGTATCATCTGAAGTGGTTTGATTGCTCGTGCAGGAAGACTGGCTAGAAGAGCATTGCAATAGTCCAGTCTAGAAATGACCAGGGATTGAACTAGAAGTTGGGTGGCGTGTTCTATGAGATATGACCCGATCTTCCTGATGCTGTAAAGTGCATATCTACCGTGATATCCTTGAGATGTGTTCGGTAAAGGACAGCTGGTCATTGAAGATTACACCTAGGTTTCTTACTTATAATAATAATAATAATAAGTAAGTAAGCTTTATGCTTCTTCATTCTGTTTATTTATTGGTCATTATTTGCCCTGTGTCATTTCTGTATTATCTGTATTGTCTTGATATAGCTTTGTAAAATGTTCTTGGGTGTTATAAAGGAACTATATAAATGAAACAACATTAATATTAATGCATGTTGGTTCTTTCCCCACAGTTTGAAACTCACCCGGGCTCTGGTGTTTGTGTGCCAAAAAATGTGTTATGGTCAGCTAGCCATGCAAACAGCCCCACTACCATGGCACGGATGCTTCTCCTTGGAGTATTTGATATTGAGACACTTCTAAAAAGCAATCTCAGAGGTATGTCATTGGTCGTAGTGTGTGCACGAAAAATGTGTGCATTTTTGAAAATTATGTAAATTGAACTTCAAATCTGAAGTCTTTGCGTAAGGGGTCAAAATCCAAAAATAAAACTCCCCTTTTATAGTAACCTCTTATAGTTTGGCATATTTATAGATATATGTACACTCATTTACATTGAAATATTATGCTTTATAAGTAATTTGAGTTGGACTTATTTACATGTTAATTTGTTTTAATCTCTATTATGTTGCTTTTTCTTAGGTGGCAAGTCCAAAAATGCAAGCCCTGGGGGAACAAAAGAGGCCTTGGACAGAATAAAAACTGATGCAATAATGAGTATGTATATTGATTGTTTTTATTTTTAATTCTGTTAAACCAAATGTGACCGTAAAACCATCAGAATTGATCAGTTTCATCTTAGTGTATCAGTGTAATGACACTTACACCTGGTTATGAATAATGCCTAAATATCAGTAACATTTAGTTTGTTATCTACCTAACAAAGTATGTCCTGTGTTCATTTAGTGTGTTTTAGGTGATTATAATTTGCATGTCCTTAGATAAATGTTATAAAGCTAAAATGTATTTTTTGTCTCCTTACAGATGCAGTGATTCAGAAATTTCCTGGAACCAGCAGGGGCCAACTAGGGATAGCTATTAACCAAAAAGTCACTGAGCTGCGAACATCCAAAAAGACTCAACAAACTTGATAAATAAACAGGCTGTATACCTGTAGGTAAATTTTCCTGTTCTGGGCTTGTTTTGTTATAATATTCAGTTCAATAGTTGTGTGTTCAGTGTTCAGTAGATTTCTAAATTTGCGCAGCTTAACAATTTGTTTAAATTAAAACTGTTTTAATAAAGTTCTCATGTTTTAACGGTTTTACTGTTTTATTACTTTTTTTGCTAACTGCATCGTTTAACATTTAATGCTTAGGGATGCCATGTGCATTGCAAGTGTCTAAATACATGTCCATAACCTATATTTAAAATATGTAATAAATTTATGAAAGCTTGTTCGTTACATTTGTTTAGTTTACATCATACATTAATGCTAAATATTTTGCAATTCATATACCTAATATAAGAACATAACATATATTCAAAATATATGTGCACACAATGTTTTTTATATGCCATTTATATATTCCATATACATCTATCAAAAATATATTTTGTTTATATATTTTATTTTAAATGTAAAATATATACTAAGACTATAAAACGTATATTAGAGACATATGTATGTCACATGCATGAAAGCAATATGCTATACATATATGTGTAATTTGTATATTGAACATTTATGCAAAAACTATATGTCATGTATATTGATAATTATATATGTGACATATATGTCAAGGACTATATTATACATAAATAAACATATATATTTATATGGGCTAGTTTTATATGTCAATATATGAAAATGTTCCATTTTCTAATAGGTTTTATATATGGTCAGATATATATGTACGCATGTTTTCACTTTCTATGTGGATATATTTTATATATGTATATTTCATATGTGTACATATATTACATTTCCGTATGGGTCTGCCTCCCGCACAGCACTAGGAAGACTATTCCAAAGTTTAGGTGCTAAATAGGAGAATGATCTACTACCACTTGATTTAGAAATTCTAGGTATTACCAAAAGGCCAGAGTCCTGAGAACGTAATGGACGTGAGGGACTGTAAATGTATTAGGAGCTCACTCAGGTACTGAGGAGCTAAACCATGTAAAGCCTTATAAGTAGTCAGTAAGATCTTAAAGTTAATATGTTGCGTAATGGGTAACCAGTGCAGTGCTGACAGTACCGGGCTGATATGTTCGAACTTTTTTGGTCTTGTGAGAACTCTAGCCGCTGCATTTTGAGATATAGAGTTGAGTATCGTGGCATAGCAGTGAAAATTAACTCCATGTTTCTTAATTATGGCTCCTAAGGGCAACATGTACAGGGCGAAGAGTAGTGGACCTAGAACAGATCCCTGTGGTACTCCATACTGGACTTGTTATCTGTAAGATGTTTCATTGTTTAATGCTACATATTGAAAGCGGTCAGATAAGTATGATTTAAACCATTCTAATGCAATTCCATTAATGCCAACATAAGTTTTAAGTCTATTTAAAAGTATGCTGTGATCAATGGTGTCAAGATCTAACAATACAAGTAATGAGATGCAGCCACGATCAGATGACAGGAGCAAATAATTTGTAATTCTAATCAGAGCAGTCTCTGTACTGTGATGGGCTCTAAATCCCAACTGGAATTCCTCATAGATTCCATTCCTATGGAGGTAGGAGCACAGCTGTGATGAAACAACCTTTTCAAGTACTTCAGAAATGAAAGGTAGATTCGATATAGGTCTATAGTTTGCTAAGTCTCTAGGATCAAGTTGTGTTTTTTTAATAGTAGGCACAATAACGGCCAGTTTATATGCTTTAGGGACATATCCTAGTGTTAGAGATGAGTTTATAATACTAAGCATAGGGTCTATTATTTCAGCCAGCATCTCTTTTAATAAGGTAGTAGGGATTGGATCTAGTATGCACTTTGCTGATTTATTCCAACGAATGTTGAGGTGGAATTCCTCAGCTGGTGCCCCGAGGGAAAAGGAGGGAGAGGTCATCTGACACACACACACACACACACACACACTTGAAGTGACGTGGGATCAAGTCTCACTAACACCTCTAGTGTCCTGTGTGAGGGTACTATTAATTGGTGCCCCGTGTAAAAAAATCACTATTAATTGGTGCCCAGTGTGAAGATCACTACAGGAACTCCAGTAATCACTCCTTTAATACCATTCACCTCGCCAGGCACATGATATTTAACTCCTATAACTCTTTTAGTCATATTCTCTTGTTGTTTTTTGTTCAGACAAAACACAATAACACGCTTGTAGGTTAAGTATCAGGCTGATTTTATTTCCCCAACAGCTTTTCTAAGTACCTTTGTTAATCACATAGGATTACTCATTTCACCCATTGTCTCAAACATCAAGATAACTTTGTACTCATCCTCCTTCCTCATCGTTTTACTCCTTCCTTCTCCGGCGAATTCCTCAGAGTCTGATCCTCTGTCTACGTTTCTGAGACATCTGCTCGACCTGAATCCAGTCATTAGAATTCATGTCATTTGATTCATCCTCTTCATCTAAACTACCCCTTTCACTCTCTTCATTCACATCACAGTTGTCGCTTAACCTGCCATGTTGTCTTTCCTTTGCCCCGCGCACTGAGCTGCGAGACGCGGAACACACCATCTTCCCGATCTCCCCACAATAGTCACAAAAACCCAAATAAATCCACCTGTAACCGCATTAGCTCCTTTCGGCTAAGACTCTCCTAGATTCTAGTACTCATTTTACTGTTGCCTGTTTTTATTCATTCAATACAAGGTGAGCAACATGTGTCCCTCTAGTGGCTAGGATGAACATAACTGTGACAGTTGATGACTGTTACATATCTGTCCCCTCATTTGAGTTTTTTCAATAGTCCCAAAATAAGGTTTTAAATTCTGAACATGAAAATAATCTACATGTTCAGGTTGATCAATGAAAGATACAGAATAATTAACAGGACCAAGACATTTAACTACTTTAGCAGGACCTTTCCATTTGGCTGCAAGTTTAGCCATAAAACCTTCATCAGCACATGACAGAGGATGTGTACGAACCCATACCAAATCTCCAACTTGGAAGTGAACTTGTCTTCTTTGTAAGTTGTAATATTGGCGCTGTTTACTTTGTGCTTGCTCAACATTCCTTTGCACAGTTTGGAGTCGATCTTTTGACTTTTACAGGGTAGGCTGGAGTATCTGGGTGATGTGGCTTTGGGATGGCTCTTTCCAGAGGACCCTTTAACTTACGACCAAGCATAACTTCAGCTAGGCTAAATCCAATACTCTCTTGCAATGCTGTGTTAATGGCAAATCTGAATTCTGCTAGCCACTGTATCTAGCCAATTGTGATGATGGTCTTGCACATAGGAGGCGATCATTGTCTTGAGCGTTCGATTGATTCTTTCGGTACGGTTGGTTTGGGGATGGGCAGTAGTGGCAATTTTTTGAACGACATTCCATTGCTTGCAGACTAGAGTGATGAACTGAAAAGTGAATAGTGTTCCTCAGTCAGATACCAGGTACATTGGAGTTCCCCATCTAGTGAAAATTTCTTCAACCAGCTTTGGCCACTCGCAAAGGGAACAACTCAAACCAATTTTAAGCAGTAATCAACAATTACTAAGAGACGTTCATTCTGTTTCTGTCAGTCATGTCTTGAGTCTGCTGAGATGGCCACTTAAAGGGTTACCATGAGCATATTTTCAAAAAGTCAGCTCTCAGAGTGGTCGAGATGAAAGGTTGAAGTTTTGCTCCTTCTTGCTCTTGAGATATGCTTCTGAAAAGAAAATCATTATTCGTAACATAGTAAAGACGATTGGGAACAGGAGTCGACTGAGCTTCAGCAATGAGTCCTTGGATTTCTGCATCTTCTTGTTGGGCTTTGGTGATGTCTGACCATTTTATAGGAAAGGTTGCAAAGGCAGTGGAAGAATCCTTTGATTTTAACAGGGTGAGTATGTTGAGTGTTCAAGATTCAGGGAAGCTACGGGACAGTGTGTCTGGAACAATATTACATTGTCCTTTTCTATACTTAACAGTGAATTCAAACTCTTGAAGACGAATACCCCAGCATTAATCGTGATGAGGGTTTTGAATGGTTGAAAACCCAGGTAAGAGCAGAATGATCAGTGATCAATTCAATTCAGTTAAATTCAATTTTGTTTGTATAGCGCTTTCTCACAAAGATCATTGTACCAAAGGAGCTTTACATGTATTGAAAGATAACAGTCAGTGGTCAGGGATTCAAAAAAACTCTTTAAGAGAGAAAAAAAAACCCTGACATGACGTGTTATAGTTGCAATCCGTAGCATGTGCAATCCGTAATAAAGGACACAAATTGCCATTGATTGCATCTATAACTCGCTATGCAGTTACAAGACACAGACATTTACTTACTTAAGAGAGTGAATAAAAATGAATTATATATAAGGTGGTAGATTTGATTTTAATTTAACAGGGCCATGGGTGCAAGGAAGTTGTCTTGGGCAGTCGTCCATTTAGCATCACCAGGATGGGCATCAGGTGGGGCAGGACTGTTATGAGCAGTGTTGTGCCAGCTGGAACTCATTCCTCGGGATCCCTCGGAAAAGGGAGAGGGGGATAGAGAGAGAGAAAAAAAGGAGAGAGGAGGAGGGAGAGAGAGAAGGGGACAAAACAGACTAACATTAGCGTAGCGGCCGTTCATATGTAATGTATGCAATCATATGTGATATTATTAGATTAGATTAGATTCAACTTTATTGCCATTACACATGTACAAGTACAGAGCAACGAAATGCAGTTAGGTCTAACCAGAAGTGCCATAATGCAGTAAAGTGCAGGATATAAATTATAAGATTTTTTACAGGTGTGATTATAAACGGAGGTTTACCAAGATTTACAGATAAGATAGGGATGTACTATAAACATAATATACAGATGGCAATTAGCATTATAAACAGATTTACATTATAAATTGGGATTATAAGCAGAGGTTTACAAATTGTGCAGTAAATATAGACAAAAATTTACAAGAGGATATGTACAATGTAGTGCAAGGTAGTGCTGTGAATAATCAATAGTGCAAACAGTGCAGTGGATGGCGTTATTACAATTTTCAGTACATAGTACTTGTGCAGTAAGTGTATAAATATATACAAATAGTACAAATTATTACAAATAATCTGGAGTGCAAATGAACAAGTAGACAGTAGTGCATGAAATGGTGCATGAGTGTAACAGTTATTAATGTGATTAGTGTAGGGTGTAGGTGTATATGAGAGGGTAGTGTGGTCAGTGAGGTGCAGAGTTCAATAAGGAGACAGCTCTTGGAAAAAAGCTGTTCCTCAGTTTGCTGGTTCTCGTCCGTAGGCTCCTGAAGCGCCTGCCGGAGGGCAGGGGAGAGAACAGTCTGTGGGCAGGGTGAGAGGAGTCCTTGAGAATATTGCGTGCTCGCCGCAGACAGTGTTTCCTTTGGATGTCCTCAATGGCGGGAAGAGAAGTTCCTGTGATGTGCTGGGCGGTTTTCACCTCCCTCTGCAGTGCCTTGCGCTCCGCGATAGAGCAGCTCCCATATCAGGCTGTGACACAGTTGGTTAGGACACTCTCTATTGTGCAGCGATAGAAGTTCACCAGGATGGCTGAGGACATCTGATTCCTCTTTAGTGTCCTCAAGAAGAAGAGTCGCTGGTGAGCCTTCTTGACAAGGCTGGAGGTGTTGGAGGTCCAGGACAGGTCCTCTGAGATGTGGGTCCCCAGGAACTTGAAGCAGGGGACACGCTCAACAGCCATCCCGGTGATGTGGATGGGATCAAGTGTGCCTCCTCTCTTCTTCCTAAAGTCCACAATGAGCTCCTTAGTCTTGGTGGTGTTAAGGAGCACGTTATTCTCTGTGCACCATGTGGCCAGGTGCTGGACCTCCTCCCTGTAGGCAGTCTCATTGTTGTCGCTGATGAGTCCAATCACCGTAGTGTCGTCTGCGAACTTGATGATGGCATTAGATCCATTCAAGGCCCTGCAGTCGTGGGTGAAGAGGGAGTAGAGGAAGAGGCTCAGCACAAAGCCCTGTGGTAACCCGGTGTTGAGTGTGATGTTACTGGAGCAGATGTGGCCTGACCTAACATGTTGGGGTCTGTTAGTCAGAAAGTCCATAATCCGTATGCAAGTGGAGGTGTTGATGCCCAGGTCTCCAAGTTTAGTGATTAACTTGGAGGGGATGACAGTATTGAATGCAGAGCTGAAGTCCACAAACAGCATTCTTGCATAGGTGTTTTTATTGTCTAAATGTGTGAGTACAGAGTGCAGCGCTATGGAGACTGCGTCCTCTGTGCTCCTGTTTTTATGGTAGGCAAACTGGTATGGGTCCAGTGTGGATGAGAGAGAGTCCTTTAGGTGTGCCAGGACTAGCCGCTCAAAGCACTTCATAATAATGGGTGTGAGTGCCACAGGGCAGTAGTCATTCAGGCATGTTGGACCAGAGTGTTTTGGCACTGGCACAATGGAGGTAGATTTGAAGCATGCAGGCACAGCTGCTTGAGCTTGATACATGTTAAAAATGTCTGTAAAAACCCCAGCGAGCTGCTCTGCACATGCCCTGAGTACGCGTCCGGGGATGCCATCTGGTCTGGCAGCCTTGCGCGCGTTGATCCGGCTCAGTGCTGTGTAAACATCTGTGGAGGTAAATGTAATGGGCGGGTGATCGATTACAGGTGTGAGCTTGGTGGCAGTTTCTTTGTTGTCTCTCTCAAAGTGAGCATATGTAATATGTATGTGTGCCCGGTTCCGGTTAAGCTAACTATTGCGGCCTTAGAGAGTTAGGATCTGAAATTAGGTGAAGGTGTGGCTAAAGAGATACGTCTTTAGTTTAGTTTTAAACTGCTTGAGTGTGTCTGAGTCCCGGACATTGCTGGGATGGTCATTCCATAGTTTTGGTGCTAAGTAGGAGAAGGATCTTCCACCTTTAGATTTTTTTGATATCCTTGGAACTATTAACAGACCACCATTTTGTGAACGCAATGCCCGCGATGGATTGTATGCTGATAGTAGTTCATAGAGGTATAAAGGTCACCTGACAACAATGTCAGTCTGAACTTTGAAAAGCTTTCTCTGGTCAGGGGCAATTAGAATTGGCGCGTTAATCAACTCACTCTTAATCAACGCACTCCTCAGTCCACATCCAAGTAGCTCCTTTCCTTTTTAAGGCATGTAGTGGTGCGGCTTTCTCTGAGAATTTGGGGATACATCTTTGGTACCACCCTGCCAAGCCTAGAAATCGTTACACTTCTTTTAGTGACTTAGGTACAGGAAAGTTGGCAACAGAGTCAGCCATGTCTTGGTCTGTCTTTATTCCATCAGCTGAAATCACGTGTCCGAGAAACTTCAAAGACTTCATCACATTTTTGAAGGTTCGAGGTTAGACCTGCCTTACTCGAACATTGTTGTCTTGGAGTACACATCAATGTCATCAATGTACACAAAACAAAATTTTCCTTTTAAATTCTTTAACACAAATTCCATGAAACATTGAAATGAGGCTGCAGAGTTTTTTAGGCCGAATGGTAGACGAAGGAATTCATATAGCCCTGACTGTGTTACAAAAGCAGTTTTAGGGAGGCTTTCGGGTTCCATCTCAACTTGCCAATACCCACTCTTGAGATTGAGGGTACTGAAGACTGCAGTACTCAAGGATATCATGTATCTGTGGCATGGAATATCTGTCCAGATATGTCTTTGCATTTAGACCTCTGAAATCAATACAGAATCCACCTCCCTTCTGGCACTAGGACCACTGGTGCAGCCTGAGAAGAAAAAGAAGGTCGGATAATTTGCTTATCCAGCATGGTCTTGATCTCTTGGTCGATTAAGTTTTGTTTCTCTTGAGATATACGGTAGGCTTTCTTACGGACAGGTACCTCATTTATGGTGATAATATGGTGTTTAACTACACTGGTGTGTCCAATTTTACTTGTGCATACAGTAGGCCACTCTGAGAGTAACTGATGACGTTGTGACTGGTATATGGGGGATGTGTCAGCATTAGTGACAAGTTGATGAATAGTTTGCTGTGTTTCTGGTGACTCCTCTGGAATAGGTAAAGCAATGTAAAGAGACAATATTATGTGTGCATCAGGAGAAGGCAAAAATGACGTTGCAGGTAAAGTATACTGAGCATTGCAAAAATTCAAATTAATTCCAGTTGATACCAGGAACCTAATACAACAGGTACAGAGAGATCATCATCTTTCATGACAAATAAGTTAAGGTCATACTTCCTTCTCTGCAGTTCACATCCACAGTGCCAAACTCCTATAGCAGGTAACACTTGACCATTCGCTTGCAAGCATGCAAAAGCATGCAAAAAATCTTATTTAAATTGTTTCCAGTTCATAACATGGAAACTTTCAGTCTTTTTCTTTCAGCCAACCACCAATCTTTAGCAGTACCCTTTAGAACAGAAGTAAGGAATGCTAGTATTTCGGAATCAGGTCCAATTGCAAAATACTCTTTACATCTTTCTACAAAAGAGACAGGATCATTGTTGTCATCATCAAATTCAACTTTCACAGGTGGATGATATACAACAACATTCACACTGTCTGGTAAGATAGGAAATTGATGAGATCTTGCAGGGTGTGCTGGAGCAAATAATGGAGGAATTGGAGTAGACATGAAAGGGGCATGACTTCTAAGCTTAGTATCAATTTGTGCATCCCTCCTCTTCAGACAGTCGACCATTGACTTTCCCAAGTCTTGAATGCTTAACTCCAGGCTTTTCTTAACTCGTTCACATTCTCTTTCTATTTTGTAATTTAATTTTTCTTTTAGTAATCTACATTGCTTGGTAAACTCATTGTGTGAACAGCATTGATTTAACTGATATAGACAAGCTTGTACATCACCTTCTAGTGTTGTGACTCGCTCAATCAGGTCAGGTCTCATTTGGAATCAGGAATCACGTCATCTAGTCGAGGAGGGTGGAGCATTAGAGTCGTCAATATCTGGGTTGAGGTAAAGTTCACTGTAAGTGTCTATGAGGTCTTTTAATGGTGGAAGATCTCTTCGAGTAACAAAAGGACCAGCAGTGAAATCAGTCGGGGGTTCATACTCATCCTCCACACCATGCGATGATATCAACATTTCTACAACACAATTCACACATTAATCAGGGCTCCGTTCTTCGTACGGCGCTTATTACATTCGAGATCAAAAGACAAATCCGAGATGATATGATCCGCCTAATCATTATCTGGCTAATTAGGTTCTTCGAACACACCTGTTGTTGATGATTACTATGGCTGGATTTAATTATCTGAGATCATTGAGCGTTCATGCGCTGATATAAAAGGGGATATGTATGGGTCGTAGAAAAACTGATCAACAACGCTGATATTGGTTGTCCACAATGGCCAAAGAGCACACTCACTTTTTCAAGTCTATGACTTTGTCATACCATATACTTTAATTGCACAGGACAGTGAAGAGACGCTCTCAGATGAGTGTCCTTTGGAGGAAGTACTTAAATAAATAATAGTACCTAAATAATACACCCTATAATATATATATATAAATATAAATATATATATATATCTACTAATGTACTTGCTTATTTTGACCGCAATGAGTTGCAGGAGTCTGCACAGAGAAGTGATACAGAGGTGGACAGTGTTGCATATTCTTTTTTTTGTGGCATGTGGTGTTCAATATATTTGTCTGCAAATAGCACAGGGTGACATCCGTTCTCTGTTCACTTTTGGTTAAGTTCTCAGCATCCCCAATAGTGTACAGGAAAGTGCCACACGCAAAGAATCTTAACACAATGCACACAGTTTGTGCTGCTGTTAAAGCCTGACTCCGACGAGTCGAGCTTTTAATGTGAGGTTCGATCAAATTAATAATGTAAATGAGACCCTCACATGAAAACGTTATCTTTCAAAAAGGATACGATCGCTCTGTGCTAACGAATCCTGTCTGTGTTGCAAAACGTGATGAATTCTTAAAGGTCTGCGAATTATCCTTGCACCTTCTGCAACAGGTTGCTCTCGTAAAAAAGGGCAAGATATGTCTGCAAGTGCAACATATTTACCGTATAGCCTCCACTTATAAAGCCGCGATCTAATCCTGTTTACACGAAATAAACCTGCTCCCGAGCAGGTTCAAGCTAACGGACCTGGTGCTATGACAGCAAGTCCAGGATGAGCTTCGAAGAACCAAACAATCCAAGAAATCGTCAACAATCAAATCCAGCTAACTGAGTTAGTGACGTACGAAGAACGTAGCCCAGGATTCAATTACAAGAAAACAACAACAGACTTTAAACAACATACTCTATTTGCAAAAAATGGTCCCATCTGGGGTGCCAACCTATAACCATCCTAGTTACTTTGCACTAGTTGAGCCATAAAACCAAAAGGGGGAAACCACCTTCTTCTTTCTTCTTGAAAGAGTTCTATCAAAAAATAAATTCATACACAAACAAAAATGGTGTTTTCTTTTTTTGTGTTCAAAAATATTGTTTGTTTTCAAGCAACATACATTTGATACAAACCCCAAATACTGCAATCATAACACAAATATATACGTTCATAATTGTTAAGGCCACCTAATATAAAGTGGGACTGATGTTTTTTTCACCACATCTGCTTAAGAAAATAGTATAGAAATAATGTAATGTAATAATTTATTAAATACAAAATTCTTCTACAGATTTGGTCCAGACTGTGACAATTCTCAGTTCCACCTTTTCTTGGACTCAGTTGCATCACTAGTAACATTAATGATTTACCTCTACATATATCTGATCACTTTATCATAACCTTCAACATGTACTGACAACATAGCCACACCTCCACCAGTTTCATTTAGACATAACCTTCATTCTCTTTCTCCTAGCACACTCGCTTCTGAGGTGACATCCTGTCTCATTCCAACTTTTCATTTTTGGATACTAACACAGCCACTGACACTTTATGCTCAACACTGTGGAAATAAATTGTCAAAAATAATCCTACATAATTCAAAGCATTTGTGTCTAATTTAAAATAATGAATGTTATTCTTTTTGAGTGTTTCCAAAATCTACATCCAAGACTATCTGAGGGAAGATAAATTGATTCAAGTCAAATTACTTTGACATTTGTATTACTTTAAACAAAATCCTCTCTGTTAAAGGGTCATATGATGTGATTTCTTGCTTTCTCTTTAGTGTGTTATGTAGCTGTTTGTGCATGTATAAGATCTGCAGAGATACAAAGCTTTAAGTCTCAAACCCAAAGAGATATTCTTTGTAAACGTTAAGGCTTAGCCACACTTTCCTAAAACGTCTCGTTTAAAAACGCCCACACAGTTCTACATAGAAATGTGGTGGTAAAGTTTCCTAAAGGCACACCTTTATTCTCGCTGTTGTATTGTTGCCGCTGGCACCACCATGTTGTAAAGACACTGTGTTTTCCAAATATGGTTACATTTCCGTCACACGCTTGCAGTATTCGGGGCAATCACAGTGGATCACACTGGATCGCTGGCCAATCATAGCGAACCACACCTTTCAGAACGATGAGCTTTGTAAAAATTGACGCGTTGCAAAAAAGCAGAGCAGAGAGCTGCAACAATAATCTCCAGTATGTGTAAAATAATTTTTTTTTTTTTTTTTTTTTAATTCAATTTTTATTTTATTTGTATAGCGCTTTTCACAAAGGACATTGTATCAAAGCAGCTTTACATGTAATGACATAGCAGTCAGTGGTCAGGGATTCAAAAAAACTCTAGGAGAGAAAAAAAACCCTGACATGACGTGTTATAGGTGCAATCCGTAGCATGTGCAATCCGGAATAGGGGACACAAATTGCCATTGATCGCATCCATAACTCACTATGCAGTTTACAGGATACAGGTACAGACATTATAAGATATAGAACTTCACTATAAGAGAGTTAATAAAAAATGTTATATGTTAAGTGTAATGTGGTAAATTTGATTTTAATATAACAGGAGGTTGTCCTGGGTAGTCGTCATGAAGCAGCACCAGGGTGGGCATCAGGTGGGGCAGTGTTGCGCCAGCTGGAACTCATTCCTCAGGATACCTCGGAGAAAGGGATAGAGAGAGAGAGAGAGAAAAGGAGAGAGGAGGAGGGAGAGAAGGACAAAACAGAATTAGCGTAGCAGCCATTCCTATGTTGATTGTAAGCAGTTTTATGTGATATCACATGCAGTATGTATTATGTGTGTGTGCCCGGTTCCAGTTGAGGTTAACTATTGCGGCCTTAGAGAGTTGGGTCAAAGATTATGTAAATGCAAGTGTAAACAGATAAGTCTTTAATGTAGTTTTAAACTGTTCGACTGTGTCTGAGTCCCGGACTTTACTGGGAAGGTTATTCCATAGTTTAGGAGCTAAGTAGGAGAAAGATCTGCCACCTTTAGATTTCTTTGATATTCTTGGAACTATTAAGAGCCCGTTGTTTTGTGAACGTAATGTCCGTGATGGTTGTATGCTGATAATAGTTCACGGAGGTATAGAGGTGCTAAGCCATTTAGTGCTTTGTATGTCATTAACAGAATTTTAAAATCAACAACGAATTTTAAAATCAACAACGTGATGTAATGACTTTTTAAACCCTAAAACCACGTAAACACATTGTATTAAACCAAATACACAAGAAAAATACACATCATATGACCCCTTAAATAGTAATAACTAACTCTGAATTAAAAAAGTACCTGAGACGAAACGTGAGCGCTTGGCTATTGATCTACCACTTTGATGCTATTGGTTTAAAACGGTTGTAAGGCACACTACGTGGAATCGATTCATCTTCCCTGAGACAGTAATGCCTGTGAACATGATGATGTATTTTTGTCAGTGGCTTTGCACACACGGTCATATAGTAATTCGCAGATCGTGCATGTGACAGAGTTGTGATAAAAACACACGTTGTGTCTATAAAATGTCACAGTCATAGATTTTGGTGTTGTACTCCCACAAACAAACAAAAATGTCGTATTTGTTATCTGTTGTGGTCGTAGATTTTGGAATTCAACTCAAAACAGAATTATATTCAATAGTTTCAAATTACACACAAATGCTTTGAATTATGTACAATTATTTTTGACAGTAATTTTATTCCATAAACACTAACGTCCTGTCTACACTGCAAAAACTAAAATTTAAGAAAGTTGAAAAAGCTTATTTGTAGAATATATTTCTTGTTTTTTTAGATAAAAGTATAGATAAAAGTCTTATAAAATACATTGCACACTATACTATAAATCTTAATATAAGAAAATTATTGTTCTTTGGCCTTTGCAGGTAAATATGAACTCAATTTGAGCAAGATTTTACTAGAAACAAGCGTACGTTTTTTGTGCATGTTAGGTTAAATTGTTGTGCTACTTGTAAGACTAATACGGCGCTAAAAAATTGTTTTATATCAATCTTTACCAAAAATTACTTACTTAAAGTAAGTAACTGCTCACTTAAAGTGAAAACTGCATAGTTTTAAGCTAGTCTAGTTTTGTGTAATTTTAAGATCCAACAGTCTTTATTTGTGTTACAAAATCCTCAAATGTAAGTTTTTAATCTTTAGTATGAAACCTTTTTTTAACCCTATTTTATGAAATCTCTCAGCTTGATGATGGTACTCGCAGTTTGATGATGGCAGACTGATGATGGCTTATGAGAGCAGGTGCTGAGTCAGAAACAACAGGAATGCCAAAGGAATGGGGAAGGACAGTGTGCGTGAGTCTGAGAATGATCTGGGGAAGAGGGGGCGGAGATTCTCCAGGGATTGCGTGCGGACATCAAATGTTTACCTGTTACACTAAGTGGGGGGAGGAGTTGAGTGTAGAAATGGCTGTGGTTTACTGTAGTGGGAGGAGAAACAGAGCCTCCAGCATGAGCTTCGCACGCAACTTAACAATACTACCTTTATGAAGAGAGCGTACACACACTTATACACACACTCCTGCAGGAAGACATCCAGGTTTCATGTCAGTGGAATTTTAGTGGTAGTATTCCATCATCTTAAAGCATAGGTCACACAGTCAAATCAGTGTTCATATGAATCCACAGGGTAATTTGGGGTGACAGTGAAAGTGTGGGTTATTGCAATATAATTCTTTAACTTTTATCTTGTTTCTTTTTTCATAAATTCTAAAAAAAAGGGCTTTTTAGCCCATCTGTTACCCATGCTGGGTAAATAAAAAGTTCCACTTTAAAGGCAAGGCTGATATTTAAATGTAAATATGTCAAAATATTTGGGAGACATGTAAGTATAATAGGTAGCTTCTAAGGAGCATTACAAAATAAATAAAAAAGAAATTTCCTGCAAAATAGTTACAATTTACAGAAATCAACCTGTTTAAAAGATCACACGCCCCGCTTTTAATATAGTGTCTTCTTTAGGATGAGGTAAAGTGTCCTTTAATAAAAACTTTAACTGAGCAACTATTAGAAAAAGTGGTTAATCATCCAGGTTACATCATACAGTAATAAAAATAAAGCACATGTAAACTTTTGAACTGGGTCACTATAGCTATCTAGGTTGTGGCTTTCCCTCTTTGCACCACCAGTTTTTCTGTATTTATACGCAAATTACACAAACATTTAAATTACATCTAAAATATTGAAAATTAATTTAGTTTTTAAATAATTTGTTTGTATATAATGAATGGCTACAGATGGCATGGGGGTGTGTACTGTAGGACCAGTGTCTAAAATGATATTATTTTTATATGTGAAGTCCAAAGGCTAAAACACCAGTTCAAACATTGTGAAAAAAACTGAGCCTGAAAACTGTTCACGCAGATATAGTCAACATTATTCACTTCACATGTTTTGAAAAGTTTTTTCATAGAGGCTGTGGTACTGTGGTGGAGATGAATGTACTTCAATTATAAATAAAGCGTGTGTGCTATCAGGGTTTATGTGTGTGTGTACACATGTGTGCATTAGCAGGGCTGGGCTGGGCTGGGCTGGGCTAGGTTCTCCACTTCTATGAGAGTTGCGCGTCTACAGTCAGAGTTCATTACAATGGCACTCATTGTTTCAAAGGCAGGCCTCTGCGCGCTCACACCCTCCCCTACCTGAGCAGTGAGACAGCTGTATCTCAGCTAGTCACGCACAGCCATGGTGCCAAATATCCAGTTTGCACCACAGCATTACACACATCACATCTTTCATTCCTCTGCATTTGAAGAAAGAAATCAAAGTAATTTTAACATTTCACCTTAGTCTTGAATACCTTTTAAACATGGTCAACAACAGACAATATAACCTTATTATTTATAAAATAGGAATAAGAATGTAAATTAGTTGCAGCTTGTTTGTCTTAACCCCTTCATACAGTAATATAGTTTGGTAAATTGCTTTTGTTACCCTAAATTTAATACTAGTCATTTCCAGTATGGCTTTAAACCTTTTCATGAAGACTATAAACATATCAGTGAGGAACTGTTGTGCAGGGATAAGATTTTTTTTTTATTTAGATCATTCTGAGAAGAAACTGTATTTTTACAGTCTACAGGTTCCCTTCCATTCGACAATCGAAATGAAATAAAAAAGTTAAGGTCAGCACAAACCAGAATTTAAGGTCAACTTTGGTACTGAAGGTTTCAGAGTGAAAAAAATGCAAAGTGGGAGTATTTGATTATTCATAAATTGATTGGAAGTGTGTTTCACAATACAATAGGCTTTGAGCTATAATGATGCTTTTTTCAAAACTGTTTAATATGGAAATAGAAATCATTGTCTTTAGTTTTTGGATGGATGCAACATAGTGTACAGCAATAAAGCATATCAGCTAGAAATCAGATTCTTTTTAGTTGACAAGATTCATTTTTGTACATGTAATTAGTAATAAATTACTTTTTTAACCCAATACTGGTTGTTGATTGTTTTTATGTGTGTGGAAGTTTGTCTTGCTGCTTCTTCAAAGTTGTGCTGCTCTCATATGGTCAGGTGTTGGTTGATTTTGGTAAAAACACAGAGGGTGAAGGTTTTGAAAAATGACCATTGGAAAATGTTTCTTGTTGTAAAAGAACAACTAAATGCTGCTTGTGCTCTTTCCATATATTGTGTGAGACAATGTAATTTTGTAAGAGTTTGAAATTGAATGTTGCAGTAATTTAGCAGGAAAATGGCAATAGTTTGAAAGAGAAGCTGCATGACATACTCAGAGCCACACTTCAGTTCTGTTGTAAAACTCAACTCCAGCCAGGCTCATTTGGTTGATGATCAGTTAAAGTTAGCTAATTAAATATACTCAAGGTTCTTATGATCCATCCATACCAAGAACATATTCCTTCTTTATGTGGATGGATCATTGACAAGGCCAATGATAATACTTATCCTCTGCCCCGCTCACCTTATTGAACGGGCTGTCTGCTAACCTCAGTTTACTTTTGAATATATTTTGTGTTTTGAATACTCAAACTTACTCACTGCAGATTACTCTGCAACTGGATCTCTGCCTCTGCTCCTGACAGCACAATCTGGCCAGAATGGATCCAGCAGGTGAGGAGTCCATGCGATCGGCAGTGGCACATCAGGGAGCGCTTCTGGGCTAGCAGCTTACCAACACCTCCCCGGAGGTGGAGTTTCTCACCACCCAGCTTACTAAACTCCCTGGGAGATTCCAAGAGATCCAATGGGGATTTTCCTCCTTTCCCCTTTTCCTCCCCTCAGTCAGGAGCCTGAACCACATGCCAACAATCCACCTCCATATGAGGGGGATTCAAACTCACGGCGCTACCCCACTGTGCAGTCTAAGGTTGCCTATGTACTAACTCTTCTCTTTAGCACGGCACGGGGCACCGTGGTATGGTCTGCATGAGCTCCATTCTGTGCTGACTTTGAGGAGTTTCGCCAAGAGATGATCAAATTGTTTGACCAGTCCACGCAGGGGACAGATTTAACTTTACTCTCTCTACCGGCCTGGGTCCAAGAATGTCAAACCCAATGCTCTATCCCGTCTCTTCAGGAGTCCAGGGGAGGAGCTTTCCACTGATCCTATTCTCCCTAAACGGGTGATAGTGGGGGCCCTTACTTGGGTTATTGGAAGACGGGTGAAAGAGGCCGGCCGTGTCAGTTGAGCGTTTGGTGGGGTTCACCCTGTTTTCCATGTGTCCAGGGTCAAACCTGTGTTAGATCCCCTTTTAACTCTGTTGTTTCTTCCCTCAACACCCCCTCTCTCTCATCTACTGGATGGTGCTCCTGTGTAAACTAGTACGGAGATTGCTAGACACCGAGGCAGAGGTTTCCAGTACCTGGTGGACTGGGAGGGATAAGGTCACGAGGAGAGATGCTGGGTCCCAGCTCGAGATATTCTGGACCACTCGAGGACTTCTGGAGGAAACGAGGTGAGCCCCCTTCTGGGGCGCTCCTGGTGGGGGTACTGTCATGTCTTTGGTCTAAGTAACACAGGATTTTTCTTCTGCATGCTCTGTTGTCTTTTGACCATGTGTGTTTTGTTGTGACGGCTCACCATGTGCTTTGCTGTCATTGTGGTGTCTGCCCCCGCCTCCTTGTTCTCACATTATTAGTTAATTGATTGCAAAAACATTACTGGTGTGAAGTTGAGACAAAGCAATGGCAATGATATATTTTGAGATATGTTAGTGCAAGTTGTTTTTACTTTAAATGCATGTTTTAACTTGCACTGACATATCTTAAAATATATCATTGCCAAGGCATGTTCGAAAAAGTACTTAAATGTCCTAATTTAACTATGGGTTAGTCAGGGTAGGCGATTCTTTCCAGAAACATTTTTTGTTATGCTGGTCAACAGTCTCTACACATCCTGATAGCAATCATTAAGTAAAGTGGTCTTTATATATTGTTATAAATATATGTAATGTGTGGAAGGTGTAGGACCCAAAAACATTTTTCCAATCGCAATGATAGGTTGTGTGTACATTTTCAGTCAACGTGTTTTGAATACCACTACGCACCCTGTTCACGCAGACATCATACCTCATCGGCACGATCACATGCAGACAGACAGTGGGAAAATGGCAGGTAAACAGCATCAAGGCCCGTTTTAAACTGTTGTTTACGTTCGTTATTGCAACAATGATATACTTGTACTGTAATGTTTTCTCACCAGTGAATAAGACACACCACTTTTTCCAACACAGCTTTTGGTCTGTGCTCGTTCATGTGTTCTGGAGGAGGCCTGGCTTTGGATGGCGAATCGTGGGGTGTGGGATTGTATGATTTAAAAGTGCCTTAAAGAATCATTTAGCAAAAATTGCCATTTTTGGGTATCTCTGGGTAAGTAGGTCACTCTGTGACGAAACTCAGCTTGTAACCTCTCAAAATGACTGTGATGAGACACCAAGTTTCATGTCAATACATGTAAGAAGTTGGCAAAGATGGTCCATGTAATGCTTCACAATTCAATTTTTAGACCATACAATGCAAATGAAAATCTGAAAAGTGCCATAATGTTTTTATTAATATTTATCTTTATTGATTGTGCTAAATTTAAACCAAGTTTTAAGTGGCTATTGACCCGACTTTTTGTCATATGCAATTGTCATATGTATCTACAGATGGCTGAGATCGTTAAAGATAGATACATTTAATAAAAAAATAAAAAAAATAAATAAAAATAATTGACCACCATAATTTAGTCTCACCTATAAACGTTTAAAATAACCTAAAAAGATTTATTTTGCAAATACCACAAAACTTGCGGTGCAATTTAATAATAAACGATCTGATGTGCAGCTTTTCTGCTCTTGCTAACGTTACGGTAAATACAGTGACAAGCACTGCACACTACCATTGACATAATATTACCATAATGATAAGCGCACACATAAATTGTCCAGCCGTCAATAGTGAGCCTTCTTGTCAAAACTGCGATTGATAGAGATCACTGCTGTTTAAAATCCGTCCTTTTAAAAAGGTGTGCAGCTTAACAAGTGAGTGAAGTATCTTTTACTAGACATGTACATTTCCTGAAGAAAATGTGAGTGGTGCTTGCAGTGGCAAAACATGTTGTTAGCATGATTAGCAAATTGCTAGCATGTTTCTAACATGATTTTAGCATGATTAGCATGATTCTGGCATGATTAGCATGTTACTAGCAAGTTGCTAGCATGTTTAAAGGATGATTAGCATGTTACTAGCATGATTAGCAAGTTACTAGCATGATTCTAGCATGATTAGCATATTACTAGCAAGTTGCTAGCATGTTTTTAGCATGTTTAAAGCATGATTAGCACATTACTAGCATGATTCTAGCACGATTAGCATGTTAATAGCAAGTTGCTAACATGTTTCTAGCTTGTGTAAAGCATTATTAGCAAGTTACTAGCATGATTCTAGAATGATTAGCATGTTACTAGCATGTTTAAAGCATGATAGCACGTTACTAGCAAGATTCTAGCATGATTCTAACATGATTAGCATGTTACTAGCAATTTGCTAGCATGTTTCTAGCATGTTTAAAGCATGATTAGCACGTTACTAACATGATTATAGCATGATTAGCAAGTTACTAGCATGTTTCTAGCACGATTAACATGATTATAGCATGATTAGCAAGTTACTAGCATGTTTCTAGCACGATTAACATGTTACTAGCAAGTTGCTTGCATGATTAGCACGTTACTAGCATGATTAGCAAGTTACTAGCATGATTCTAGCACGATTAGCATGTTACTAGCAAGTGGCTAGCATGTTTCTAACATCATTACTATGGTGATTTTAGCCTGATTTAACACTTAGCTAATCATTATTAGCATGTAGCTGTTCATTGCTAGCATGTGTAGAATGCTGAGAGTCCTATTTGCTAGCATGAGTCAAAAGAAGCAAATTCCACGTCTATACGATATTCTGAAGCAAAGATATAGGACTTGCTAAATGGTTGCTAGGGTACTCTGTTTGGTTGCTAGGAAGTGGCTTGGCAGCTGCCAACGATGATACTCCAAAGCCTGCTTGTCACTATGAATGATATAAACCAACACCCATGTCTCTATGATGTTCAGATCTGAAGATATGCCTGTTTGGGTTTGGGTTGCTAGGGCGGTCAATAATGGTTGCTAGGGCGTGGCTAGGAAGTGTCGATGGTGATTTATGATTGGCTGTTTGCTGCCTCGAGTCAAACGAGCCCACCCCCATGTTTCTATGACACTGTGATCCAAAGATATTCATCTGGGCCTTATAATGGCAGTCTATGGGATCAGTCACTAGGGTGCTCTAAATGGTTGCTAGGGCGTGGCTTGACAGCTTCATAATGATCCTGAGAGTCTGATTGGCCCCCATGTCTCTATGACATTGTGATGCAGAGTTATGCTCAATGCAAAATTCCTATGTAAATTACCATAGTAGGAAAAAACACTTTTACATGGGCCGTCCCTCACCATAATAAGTCAATGGGGCAACTTTGGGGGGCTCTTGCACCCCAGGGGTACAACTTATACCCCATTGCGGGGTATGTTCTCGCTCAGCTTGCCAATCTCTCCAGATGTGGTGAATCACAAGTTTTTACGAAATTCTCGTTCTGCGCTACGACCCGTCAAAGTTGACCGTAATGCATTGTCTATGGGATTTTTTGGCCGAAATTTCGTCCACTGTACGATCATTGTACGCCCAATCGCTTATAAAAGTCATAGCACACCATTCCTCAATAGACCGCATGATTTGAGGCCTGTTTCATGGGTCTGTGACAAAAGCTGCGGGACAAGTTACGCGCCGAACTTTGTACGGAAGAAAAAGAATAAGAATAACAAGTATGTGAGATAATAATAGTGATGCTTTGCCTATGGCAAGCACCACTAATTAATAAATAGTAAACAAAGTTTAGCTGGCAGTGTTTCCTAATATAAATGTTTAGTTAATAAAGTTAGCCTCAAAATAGCTTCTAGCCCATCCCTACAGTGATTTCCCTTGCCATCCTATCAGTCAACTGTTTTGTGCAGTGGTGCAAGTTGAACTGATAGAGATCATCCATGTTTAACATGATGATCAAGAACCCCTAATAATGCCCCACACCACACTACTCTCCTCCTCCTAAATGATAATAGACTCGCCCATACCAATTGTAAACTGCATCATGACCCAGAACGGAAAATGTAAAATTGTTTCGAAACGATTACTTTAAAATTAAAAAAAAATTAAATATTAAAAAAATTACAAATCAAAAAACTTGTAAAAACCGTAAATATCAATTCAAGTGGTTTCATTCAATTTTTCAGTTTTGCATTGTATAGTCTAAAAATTGAATTGTGAAGCATTACACAGACTCAAAGATAGAGTCTCAAATTCATTTTGGTGTGCTCACAATCCAATTCATTGACAACATGAGAACAGTTTGGTCAATTAACATGAATTCAATAACTTTTAGTCCTGAATGTCAACTCTAGATAAAGCACACCAAGTTTTGTACATATAGGACAAAAACTGTAAGAGGAGTTCTAAAAAGAAGAATTTTCTTAAAAAAGTAAAGTTTTATTATAACTAAAATTTGCAAATAGAAAGTAGGTTCAACTATGACAAATGTGATGGGATGTGAGAGATCAAGATAGAAATAACTGCGGGATATTTCTATGTTTTATCGTTTTTTTGAGTGAATGGAAGACCTCTAACATATAACAATAGGTAAATAAATAAGACTATAAAAGTAAGTTTAAAGCATAAATCACAAAACTCAACAAATTATTCTAACCCACCAAACCATTAAGAGGTGTATGCCATTACTGTATATATACACATAACATACCATATTACCTACACACATCTACATACCTACATATAAAATAAAATAAAGCTCAGTTGGTAAGAGCATGGCACTATCAACACTAAGATTATGGGTTTGATCCTATGACTGCACATACTAGTATAGTATGCACTGTAATCGCTTTGGGTTAAAGCATCTGACAGATTTACATATTATTTAATGTAAAGTAAATGCAAACAAACTATTTCACATTTGTACCAGCACCAAAATAACCCAAAATTAGAAAAAGTACCTAATATAACAAACATTCTTAAAAGTTGAATTAAATTGTGCTTTATTTTGTATGTTTTATTTTTTGGTATCAAACACATGTAAATGGATTGTTGTCATTTTTCTTGTTATCTCAAAATTGGATTTTTAGACTTTAGCCTGGTTTTCATAGACAGAGTCACAAATGTGTCTCACTTTCCTCTTTTAGAAAAGGAACCAAATTCTGAGTACCAGTTACTCAGGAATGCAAAACAGGAATGCAGTTGATTTACCAGTAAGGGGGTTTGACTGAAAACAATGTCTTTGTGTTTTCATGCAGCACTCTAGTCACGCAAACCTCTAGCAACGTTTCAGCGCAGTACACAAGGAAGACATCAACTGCCTATAACTTACAGAATTGTGTGCAGCTCATGTACCCATGGATCATGCTGGACAGATGCCAGGAGAGATGTTTCTAGTAAATCACAGAAAGGAGTACTTTAGACTGACTTCATTGCTACTATTAATAATACCTAAACATTTTTCTAAAAGCAACTTAATAGTTCTCAGCCACTGTTTTTAAACATGATATTAAATCTTTTAGGCAAGCTAAATTAATACATTTAAGGTTCCTTCTTGTCAAATGGCCCCTTAGGACCCATCCTCATCCTAATGTGTCTTTTTGTTCTCACATAAACAAAACAAAAAGAATGTGAATATGTGTGAGACAATAAAGTGATAACAGGTTTCAGTGTAACTGGTCCACTTTTTATTTCAGTAGCTCTTTTCAGATGTGTGAGTAGTCTTAATGAAACAATGATTCATCCTCCTGATGACAGCAGATGTTATCTTACACACTACTGCTCACACGCAAGGCAAACCACATCCCACTCCAATATTTAATACCAATAAAAATAAAATGCAAAATGTGTTGTTTATTAAGCATTTATTGATTGTTAGTATAACAAACTATATATTTATGTGTTTGTGAATCCCTTTTATTATGTTTATTCTTCATATTTATTGTTTGTATTTAAAAACTATTTTCAATGTTGTGTATTTTGTCTGTAATTTGCAAATTTAGTGCAAAATATTTCTTAATTGTTACTTACTTGCCAAAAAAAAGGCTGTAGTTGCGCCGTAAGAGACTACATTACCCAGACTTCAGTGCTGTGTGTTGTAACGGGTGTAATGGCATTAAGCTGAGCTCTGCACTCTGCTGCTGACAGTCGCAATGTGCTGGATGTCTCTCACACTCTCTCAAATACATCTTTCATTTTTACACCGGATGACTTTAATAGGGTTGAAGAGTTGATTTTTTGCAGGGACACTCCTGTGCTGATGTGATTTTAACAAAACTCAGAGATAAACTGGATCACGTATGCATTCTCATGGGATATGATGTTTATTCTGGATGTAACCATTAGGAAACAGTGTTGTGTTTTTCACTGGAGATGCTTCTGTGGAATAAACTATGAAGGATACTAGGTTGACAGGACAACCATAATCATTCATGAATGTAAGTTATTTTTATATATGCATACTATTATATACTGCACTGTTACACATAGTGCTTGTAAACAACGAACACGAGTGAAGCTGAATCTACTGTTTAGAATGATAGTATGTATTAATGTCTGGTTGATTATTAAGCTGAAATGTAAACGTATTAACACTTTACATGTGCATATTTGAAAAGTATGTAGACTGATGTTTAAATTATATTTATTGTTCATTTTAATGGTAAAGTTGTGTTGTAACTCCCGCTAGTCAGTTATTATGGGTTTTATGATATCTTTTCATTTATCTCAGTAAACTGTGTGAGAGTTCGGCAGTGTTTCACATAGTAGTTCTAATACGCATTTATTGAAACTCCGCAGCAAGTTCTGCTCTGTGATTTCACCATCTGACACATGCTGATGCAGATGTGTAAATGTGTATGTTTTTGTGTGGATTGAGGGTGCTGCTATGCCATTACAATGAGGATATATGGGGAGGATGTGTTTTTAAAGCAGCTCTCTCTTTCCAAACTTAATTCCCTGCATTGTTGTGTTGTGGTCAGAGGTTCACTGTATTCCTCCGTGCTATCCACAGCTTCGCCTCTATTAAACAGGTCCTTTAAATACAAGACATTCTTTTTACTCTGGAAGGGGACCATATGTCTTAACTTTCGTGATGCCCCTGAAGCATAGGAATGCATGTTGCACTCTTTGTTGTGTGTTGGTTTGCGGGATTTTCTCATGTAAAATTTCAGCTTTGCGGAGCTTTGCAGTTTATGTGTGTATTTTCTTGGTCGCCTGTAAGCCAGGTCTCATTTATTGTTTGGTCCCCCAATCTTGAATGTTTGGTTAGCCTACATATTTATTGTAACACTCCAAAAAGAAGACAGGGAAAGTGTGTGGTTGCTTTTATTGTTGTGACATTTTATATCTGTGGTAAACCACAGGAGAAAACTTAATCGGTCAAATGTGGTGGTAATTGTTTCTGTGTGCCTGTACACTTGCATATAAGCATTTTTATACCATACACCCTCAGTATTTACTCAGCCCCATAAGTTTGATCAGTAGGCTGTTCACATTGAACCTTAATGTGTTAATATAAACTGTGCAGTAAGCATGTATCTCTTGCATAGCATTTGCTGCCCAGAAATTTGTTTTGTTCTAAAAAAGGTGCTAGATAGCACTAAAAGTGTTTTTTGCTCGTACAGGGAATCACTTTAGGTACTATATATTTTTTAATTATATAGCTATGTAGGACCATTAGTGGTGAAATATAGTACCTTAAGCACTCCAAAAAAACGCTAAAGAATAACTAAAGAACCATACAAGTGCTAAATAGGTTCTTTATATAGTAGTGGTGCTATATAGCACTCAAATTTAACATTTACGTTTACTCATTTAGCGAACGCTTTTATCAAATGCTACTTACAAGTGATCAGTCGCACACTGGGAGCAATTGGGGGTAAGGTGTCTTGCTCAAGAGCACCTCAGTTGTTTCGTGCTGGTACTGGGAATCTTCTGCTGGTACTTGCAACCTTCTGGTCACAAGTCAAACTTTCTAACCACTAGGCCACAACTTCCCATGACAAAAATGTGCAAAAAATGCGCTATATAGCACTTAATGTGGTTCCCCCATGATTAGGAACAAAGAAGCACTTTTAGTGCTATTAATTAGCACCTTTTTTAAAAATGTATCTGTATTCTGACATCATTGCTCCCTGGGCACTCATTAGCACATTTTTTAGGTTGGTACTAATGTTGTGGGCCTAATTATTTTCATAACACAATCTATTTTAAGCTGTTAAAAGTATGTGTTGCTTTTCCAAACAGTATTCAGAGTCAGGTGTATGCATTTTTATATGCATTTTAGCCTGCCTTTTATTCAAAATGTGTTACAAATTTTAGATGAAATTTTTAATTTTAACAGAATATTCATAGCTGTGCAGTAATAGGTGTAATAGTGGTATATTTTAGTGTAATCCAATAGTTTGTAAATTGTAGCTATGGGAATCATGTAATAGGGTGTTTACAGGCTTAGCACAGTGTGTCAAGAATCATTTGTTGTGTCTTCTCTACGCTCAGCCCAGACACTTCTGGTTTGGAACATATCAACACATATACAATAAATCTCTTGAAAAGATGACATTACTAATGATATTATTTTTTTATTGATTCCATGCTGTATTTCCAGAGAGTACACTACTACTTTATGCAATGTGTGTATGTATTTACAGTAATACCTGCACTTACAACAAGCAGCACATTGAGTCTAGTTCCTTTGACCAAACTTTTTTGTGTGTATGCCTGTATACACAGTCTCTCTGTGTGTATTTAGTGTGGCTGTAAAGTTTGTCATTTGCTAGTGGAGAACAAACAATGGCCAGCTTGTCTCTGGTCTGGTGCTGGAGGGAGGGGTTCTGAGATCGGGCTGCCTCGGACCAAAAACAAGCGCCTGTCTGATGAAGGAAACTGCTGACCCTTCTTTAGGAAAATGGTACCTTTGTTCAGAGGTGTGTGTTTGTGCTGTTGTGTGTGGGAATGTGTCTGAGAAAACAGGGGACTGGCTGGGGAAGGTCAGGGAAAGTAAAAACATGTTTCAGTCTACATTAGCACAAAGTGGTTTTATACCAGCAATTTATTTCACAGAAATTGAATTAGGCTCCTGACTTAATTTGCCAGCAGGTTTTGTGATAGATGCACTGCACTGAAAATTGGCCATAAGTTGCCCTCAGCCATCAACTGTAATGTAAATGTCAGTTTTAGTCAACCACTTTGATGGTGTACCAGGAGTTTCTTGGTCTTCATACACTGCTATCATTTTCTTAGTAAAGTTGTGCCAACTTAGTTTAGGTTTGCTTAGTATTTTACTACTAACAAGCAAACAGTACTGAATAGTGTTAACCCACGTTAACATCTAGCAGAGGGTTTGTAAAGAATTCACAATTATTTAATTTGTTGCTTGGGTTGTGATTCCACCTAGTGGACTGTAAGAGTCAAAGCACAGTAGAAGCTGAATTGCTCAAGTAGGGATATACTCTATAGCCTAGCCCTGACAAAAAATATTTGAGATTTAAATATTAGATAAAAGCAACCAACTTAAATATCAAAATCTTGGTTTTCAGTGTTTCAATTATACTTTGCTTGACTTTTTCAAAAACTCTTGTCTCTTGTGTAAAGCCAAACCTGTACAAACTCCAGCTGCTGTGTGTTCTGTAGTATGTTGATTTACTGTATGTATGTATTATTATGCAATTTATGTTTCTAATGAATAATTTTACTGTTGAATACACACACATTTACAAACACATAAGTCACATATTTTAACTTTATTTTTCAAATTTAAATGTTTAAAACAAAAAGTTACATTTGTCTCTTTCAGAGGATTTACAGCAGCTTTCTCAAATATTTGTGTGCACAATTATTAGGCAGTTAGACTATAAAGGACTTCTCTTCATTTATCTTAATGTAAAACAATTAGTAAACAACAATGTTTAAACTGCTTGATGTCTGAGTTGAGCTGGTGCTCTGTATTTATTAGTGAGCCAACCATGGGCCCAGCTGCCTGGTACATAAACTTCATCTGTCCATAAAACCTTTAAAAAATCAGTCTTCTTGAAATTCTTGATTCAATCTTGACACTTCAGTTTGTGATATTTTTTGTTAAGTGGGGGTTGTGTTATGGCTTTCTTTGCAAGTTCTCTGAGAACCTGGCATCAGTTACTTCTGAAGACTCCAGGGAGGGCTAAAGGGTTCCTGGTGGTAATTTCACGCTTGCAGATCTAAGTGACACGAAGACCCTACTGTCACAGAGCCAACCATAGAACTAACTATGCCCCCTGCACCATATCCTCTCACCAGCCTCCCACATTCATAGTCTCTGGCCTTTTAACCCCTGGACCCCATTTCCCATAAATCCTTGCACCCCATCAGCCATTTTGATTTCCATTGCACCTTGACCAGCTCTAGTTGTACTTTGTCAGGTATATATATATATACATATATTATACTGTGTATAATGCATTCTCACATACATTTATATGGAAAAATGTATGCTACATATTGAGGACGAAACCTGCAAAAACAGTAAATAAGTAAATGTGCAAAAAAATAATAATAAATGCGTGTATAAATACACATATTCCTGTTGAAATGTGTATATAAAAAGTTAAACATGTGATTAAAGTAGGCAAATAAGTGAAATAAATTGTTGGGGAAATGCCAAACTTGCTATTCAATTCAATTTTATTTGTATAGCGCTTTCTCACAATGATCATTGTAACAAAGCAGCTTTACATTGCTTTTGGGAGTTATATTTCAATACAACTCCCAAAAGCATCGCTAGCCAACATGGTCACGATTTCCGTCGTTACCAATATTCAACGTTTCGGTGTTGGTAATGATGGAACTTGCAACCATAGTTGACTAACGATTCTTTTGGGAAACGCAACCCTGTCATTAATAAGAAGCATTGGTTCATTCAGTTCGTTCAAAATGAGAAGAGTGATTCGCTCATTTCGGTCATGAACAAGATGTACTGGTTCATTCAGTTCGCTTAAGAATGGGAAACCTCTCTCTTTCAGACTCACAACACAGACTCGTTCAAAGCTCACACTCGAACGGGATGGCCTCGTGCTTCTTCGGGCACTCTTTTAAAGTGCATATTGCAAGTTAGAAACCCCAGAGAGTAAATGTATAGAAAACTAGCATATGAATTAGATTTTTTACTTATAAATACGCTAATAAGGCTTCTGGAGTTGTTTTTTGAGAGATTTTTTTTGCTGCGTCTGAAAAAACACCAAAACTGGAAGTGATCACGGTCGATGCAGAGATATACTGTAGAGAAACAGAGAACGTTTCTCAATTCCAAGAAGGCAAAGAACGGACTTGCGTCCTTGCTAGAACGAACTTGCAAGTTCAGACTGGGGAGTTCGAACTCTTTACTGAGCCAAGGCCAAAAAAGTTTCAAACTTCTCTCTCTGGTGATGTGAAATGATGCAATGTAAAAAAAAGCAGTTTTTGATGACTGTCCAATAGAGCTGTTACTGCGCTACTTTTTCATTTTTTTTGTGTAAGGGTTAGTTCGGAGCGTTAACGCCCAAAATGCGAGTGCAACGGACAAACACGTGTTTACTGTATGTGTGTTTACAAAAACCTATGGTAAATAATGCAGTGCCTTTGAAAAACGCATTCTGTGTGAACAGTCCTAATTGAGGTCTTATTATGACCCTGGCTAGAAATATTCAAATGATCAGAAGTACTGGGATAAAAGTTTGAAAATAAACACTAATGTCTACGTGATCAAAACAGAGCACATCACATTTTGAAAGTAAATTCATCTCTAGGCAATTTATGTGCCACTCGAGTTGGCGGCCCTTCCATAGGCCTCTGGAGGAACGGCCTTCCATTACCGCTCCCCAACCCACGAGGGATGCGTCTGTCATGAGCGTTACACGATGACATGTTGACCCCAACACTGGGCCCTGGGAATGAGATCCAGGCTTCTTCCACACTACCAGTGCCCTCAGACACTTGTGAGTGACCTGGATAGTGCGAAAGGGGTTGCCCCTTGGGGAGAACCCTTTCGATTTCAGCCACCATTGCAAAGGCCTCATGAGCAGCAGACCAAGTATGATGCTGGCTGTGGCTGCCATGAGGCCCACCACTCGTTGGAACTGCTTGAGGGTGACATGTTGGTGAAGCTGGACCCCGTTCACAGCTGACTGAATAGAGTGAATGCGCGCTGCAGAGAGACGCGCAGACATGACCCTTGAGTCACACTCTACACCCAGATAGGTAACTATCTGAACTGGAGTAAGAAAACTCTTCTTGGCGTTCAGCCGCAACCCAAGCACTTTCATGTGTGCGAGTACGACATCTCGATGTCAGATCGCAAGATCTCTCGACTCGGCCAAAATGAGCCAGTCTTCCAGATAATTGTGTATACGAATGCCCCTGAGACCTGAAGGGAAGAACCCGATATTGGTACGCTACACCCCCAAAAGCGAACCTCAGGAACCTCCTGTGTTTGGGAAGGATGGAAACATGGAAGTATGCGTCCTTCATGTCTATTGTGACAAACCAGTCCATGGATCTGATTTGAACTTGAACTTTAGTTTCTTTACTGAATGGTTCAGCGTACGCAGATCTAGAATAGGGCGCAAGCCCCCATCCTTCTTTGGAACAAGGAAGTACCGGCTGTACTTCCAGCCACTTTTTCTGGAGGGGGAACTATTTCTATGGCCCCCTTTGCCAGAAGTGTGTGCACTTCGAGTTCCATGACCAGAGCTTGCTCGGGGCCCACCTCGGTGGATAACACCCCGTTGAACGCGGGTGGCTTCCGCCCGAACTGGATTGTATAACCATGTTCTACTATCTGTAGAACCCAGGCAGAGACGTTTGGCAGAAGTTTCCACGCTGCCACATACTCTTCTTAAGGCTGGTGTCTGGTCTTAAGTCTTGCATTAACTCGAGGTCCTGGACTGAACCGGCAGGAATAAACTCGAGGAGGTGCGATGTTTTGCACACTGTTTTGTACCTAGAGGACACCGTGCCCCGAAGCGGAACGCGGGGAGACAGCAGGGCCTCTCTCTGGGGGTGCCGGGAAGAGCTGGGCGCCGTGTGCTGAGGCGCACACCAACCCACCCTGCAGTCTCAGTGCTCCCGCCTAGCAGTCTTAGTGACCGGATGACGGCGAGGGAGGAACCGCTGGAACGCCGCCGCTTGCTGTTTAGCCTCCCGGAACCTGTCGACTAGGTGGTGCTTTTGGGGCCAGGAAGCGCTCATCTAGCCGGCTAGGCGGACGAACGCTCTGAACCTCGGCGGGCCAGTCGAGCCTCAGCTGAGCGACTGCCCGTGTAACCACCTCCACAAGCTCCTCGTACATCGGGGGAAGCGCGTTCAGGTTGCAACCCCCACGTTTCCACGCTTACCACATCGACCTCCTCAGAGGAAGAGCGATAAAGGCGTGGGCTCCCACCCTGGGCGGAAGTAGCCGCAGCGCGGGCTTCCTGGCCAGGAGTGAGAGCGGACATCACCGAGTGCGGTGGGGATAAGGTAGCGCCCGTCCCCAACCCGTCGGTGAGGTCCATTTGCGATCCCCACGGAACTTGCCAAAGTTGGTACTTTTCACAAATGATATATTTATTCATTTATCTATTTCAGAATTTATACTTTAGTTATATATATGTATATGTATATATGTATATGTATATATGTATATATATATATATATATATATATATAAGCATACTGTAACTGAGTGCAGCTATAACATCAAACAGAAAAGAAATACTTACCAGCATAAATACTCTTTAGCATTAATGAAAAAAAAAAAGATTTGAGTGTTTTCAGTTGTACAGATTTAGTGTTATTTTTGTCTTATTGCTAAATGTACATTTAATATTTTTTATGTATCAATGCATGGCTATACATGCATGTATTGCAGAATATTGAACAATTTTAGCACTACATTTTTAAATATGAAAATGTATTATTTTATGTATCCCATTATATCTTCTAATATATTCACATATACTTTTGTTTCGTAAAGGTTATACTGTACTATGTCACACTGCCTACAATTTTTTCACAGTTTTGTTGGATCACACTTTGTAGTATCATTACAGTGTTAGTAGGACAAAGCTTATGTGTTAATTACAATATATGCTTATAATCATTGTTTAGACTTTTAATGAGACCAGTGGAATTAGGTAAATGATTACATCATCACAAACAAGCCAATGATCATAGCTTCCTTGACATTTGACCACCACTAACATATTTTAAGTTATTACAGTGGTCAGAGGAAACCTAACAGTACTGATAACGATGATTGTGTGGATCTAAAACAGGGGTGAGCAACTACTGCCTACGGGTCAGTACCATAAGATCTGATTGGTTAACGTGGAGGGAACATCCATCCAGACCAGAGCACATGACTTAAAAAATGCACAAAAAGATGTGCAGCACCATGCTGTCATACAAGTCCAATAAGTTCACCTTTTAAAAACACCAGTTAACCGGAAATGTCAGACTTGAATGTTTGATATATGAATGTTTCTGATATCTGTCATATCAAACGGCCACACACACCTGTGTGTCTCTCTTCAGAGAACACTTTATATACCAAAATACTTTGGTTTAGTCATAACAATAATTCAAAAACTTTTGAACTAGTAGAAGAAACTAATGATTGAAACCAGATGCTACTGTAGCTGGCACTGTATGTAGGATCAAGAAGGCTATGACATTTGGCTAATAAATGACCAGACTCACTGTGATTCAATTGTGCTAGATGGGAGCAAAGCATTGCAGTTGCAGACTTTGAGAGCTTGAACCAGGAGGAAAACAACATATTTGCATATTAAAAGGTCAGATTTTCCTGCATGACTGGGCATATAATAAGATTTAAGCAGTGAAGTTTTGTCGAAATTGTCGAACAGTGTTACAGTGCCTTACCAAAGTAAGGTTGCTGGGAGTTATGTCTAGGTAAGGTTAAGATGAAGCATACATTTTTAAAATCTGTTGGTAGGTGAAATTGTGAATGTTTTGCCTTATATAAAACAGCAGCCTGTAGTCCACTTCAGTAAATCTTGCACCTCCTTCAGATTAAAAGAAGACAGCTTGGAGGGTCAACCACGAGCACTAGATGGCGCAGTTGATCCACTGAAATGGGCATGTGCTCAAGATCATGCGGGGAAGCATCTGAGACCTTCAATATCATAACATTGCCTCATTATACTGTTCTTTTCTTATTGCCCCTCATATTGGAAATGTGACTTTGAAGATCAAAGTGCCCTTGTGTATCTTACAGTACCGCCAGAGATAACCTTTACATGAACTTCAATAAAGAGAGTAGTGCACCATCTGCTTTGCTTTTATCAAGGTGTTGTATTAGCAGCAGGGTTAGAGCCTAGCAAAATACATTTTGCCAACAATGATCTGTGCATAATTTCTCAGGAGGTTTGAATAGTTTATGAATGTCAAAAAATGCCTTATCTGTACAATTTGGAGCAGTTGGTTTTGGTGAAATCCAGAAAGTATTGTATGTGTCCTGTAATCAGGAGACACAGAAACTTGGCAAATATCAAACTTTCTGTTGGGACATTGCCAGATCTCTGATGTGAAACGCTGACAGTGCTACAGGTGACAGACCCAAAGTCTGCATATGCAGGTGGCTAGACTGTGATTGGGTGAGAGTATAGCACTCATGTCAATTTATCTTCAGGTTCTCACAGACAGACAAGGTTTTTACTTTGTTTTTGGTGTGTGATTGTAATAATTACTTTGCCAAAAATGCCATTCAGTCACACACAATGCACACATATTTATACCTAAAAGCCTAGTTCATTAAAAAAAGAATCGTTTTATCATTTTTAACTTTCATGTCATTTAAAACCAGTATAGACTTACTTTTATAAAACACAAAAGAAGATATTAAAGAGATGTCTCAGAGGTTTTGTGCCCATACTTCCTTTAAATTTCTGTGAAATCCAGGCCAAAGTCTCAAAACCTAATCAGGAGAATAGAAGCATCAAACAGTCATAATATTTTTTATTTATTTATAATTATTATTTTGCAGAAACAATACCAAAAGTTTGCTAACTAAACATTGATTTGCAATTTGACATGGCCTTACTCAGTCAACATTAAAGAGATCAAGGTTAGGTTTTTACAGAATGTTATTCGCATTATGTAAAATAATTTAATACAGAAAATCCTAAATCATACACAAAATTCTTTAGCTTAATTTTTACAGACATATAGCGTCTTTGGTGTTGTGCAAAAGAAAAAAAGAAAATAAAATCTACATTTGAAATCAGTATATTACCCACAGGATATTATGTATGAGCTGAGAATGTGGCGTTTTCTGTGATTAGTTTATAATACACTTTAGAACACACTTTTTAATAACATCAGAAATGAGCAGAATTTCAGAAAGAGTATCTGTTTGTATCTGATTTGTCTGAAATATCATGTAGGGATAGGCTCATTGTGTTTAGTTCAGGAGGCCGTTGTTAGTAAACACATAAAAGCTTTGCATACTTGAGCATTGCCTAATTTTGCTTTCAACAAATCAGATTTTGTGTGATTTAAATTGTTACACAGGTTCCAGCCTTCAGGCATAATACAAATAAGAATGAGGTGTCTAAACAACCAATAGACTTGTGTGCGTGTGTGCCTGAGCCACTAAATGGCCCCTGTCGAGCAATAACAGCAGAGAATCTGACATGGACCAATTAGAGCACACTGTATACCATGCTGTGAAATAAGGGCAGTCAGTGTGAGAATATGAGCCAGTGAGATTGCAGCATTTCTCAGCATGCAGTTATACTACAGCTTATCACAGACATCCAAATCAAAGCTTCTTTTGAACTAAAGGCGAATACTATAGTTTCAGTTATAGGAATTTTTCAGCTACCAGATGCCTGTTTTTGTCACTCCTTTCATTTAAATTTTTCACTTGTGCATCAAATAGCAGTAAATGGCAGTTGTTAGGCATCATTAAAGACTCTGGATAAGACAAGTTGCTACAGAATCTTGCTGTGTGTGGAGTGTGTGTGTGTGTGTGTGTGTGTGTGTGCGCACATGCTTGTTGAGGTGTGGTTAAGGTACTGTATGTCAAATTCCAGATATACTGTCTCACCCTTCATACTGTTATTTAATAGTTAAGCTATTGACATTTTGCACATTTTCTCAAACATGCAGTTTTTATTAGAGTAAGAAAATTTTTGTGTGATTGTAAGGACATTTGGTCACACAAATCCTTTGGCCTTAACTAGGAGGATCACCATAAGACATGTTGTTGAGTTCTAGCCGCTGAATTTGGTGGAGTGTGTCTGGGTACAGCAATCCCTCAGGTAAGTCTGTTTTTCATCCTGCCAGCTCAGAACCATGGCGCCATGGTTGGGGAAGATCAGAGCGCTTCAGGCCGAAAATCAACGGGAAACGACCCCTAGACTGTGGAATAAAACGCAAGGCTCAAATAAGAGTAAGAATTTTTAGGCAGGTGAGTAATGATGGCTCACTTTCTGTTTTTCCATATCCTTGCAAGCAGTTGTCATTCACTGGTGCCTCACAGCCCTTTCCAGGTGCGCCAGGTTGGCTAGGCTTAGAACAGAAGGCTAATCAAGGCCACACAATTCTGATTGAGAGATGAGGTGGAGGTAAAGCCCCTGCCTGAGATGTGTGGTTTTACTAAGGCGAGTCTTCTCTTTGGTTTGTGCTGAGAACAGAATGATTAGATATATATAATACATGAATGGACATGACATACTGATTTTAATTACTTTATTATACTATTAACATTGGGTGGGCATCAGGGAAGTTTACTATATTAAAGGTGCAGTGTGTAATTTTTAGCGGCTTTAAGTGGTGAAGTTATGAACTGCAACCACCGGCTCAGACCACCACTCACCCCTCCCTTTCGAAGCACATAGAGAAGCTACAGTGGCTGATACAGAACAAACATTCAGTTGAATTCAATTATATTTTAAACATCGCCTTTTCACTGTACACTGTTGCAAAGCAGCTTCACAGAAAAGACAGAAAGTTGAGTAAACAAAGAAACACAAACAAATCAAATAAATAATAATCGATTTATAGTCCAGAGCTGGCATTGTTTGAAGTCCTTGCAGGGGACGGCATCATCTTTTTCCATGTTTTAGGTCATCTGACGTCTTGGTGGGAGGCTGGCGTAATCACTAATTACCTCAGGATGAGCATCCCAAGGTAGAAACAGAAAAGCAAATAAAGAAAGCGTAGCTGCTGTCCATAGCTTTTTAGGCAGAGGATAATTATTAATAATTTATCAGTTAACCTTATAAGTTACATGATGCAAACTAAAGACACACCTTTTTAAGCAAGCATATACATAATATGCTTGCTTAAAAAGGTGTGTCTTTAGTGTAGATTTAAACTGGGAGAGTGTCTGAGCCCTAAACGGTGTCAGGAAGACTATTCCACAGTATAGGTGTCCCTCCAGTGTTTGGTGTGAAAAAGCTTAACCTCCTTTGGTGGATTTTGCTATCATAGGGACTACTAAAAGTGTGGAGACTTGTGATCTTAAACAGCATGTTGGATTGTAGCTCATCAGAAGTTCTGTTAAATAGGCACGAGCTAAACTGTTCAAGGCTTTATAAGTAAGCAGCAGTATTTTGTAATCAATATGGAATTTAATTGGTAACCAGTGTAAAGATGCTAAAATTGGTGTTATATGATCAAACTAGGCGTGTGCAAGATATATTGTGTGTGATATTATCGATATTTTTGTTTTAGGGATAAGCAAAATCATATTATATTTTAGCCGGAGATTGCGCTCTCTCTATCAGCTCTGTGTGTCTGTCACAGGCCAAGCTCGCAGGCAAAGCTCGCATGCATGCGTCCACACACACACACACACGCCGGACAGCCACAGGTGCAGAGATGTTACTCCAGGAGTTATTTAGTAGTTACAGTCAGTCCGGAAGAATAAATCTTAATAGACTTGGTTTCAAAGCCGCAATTCACAGCTCAGACGCGAGAATCTTTTGGTCAAATGAGAGAGGACCGCGTAAAGACGCCTGTCGACCTTGTTTAAAAATGGTAGCAACAAAAAGAGCAACACAACTAACCTAAAAATGATCTAAAACTTGATCATCCCACCCACATTTAAAAACCTGAGCTGAGCTGGTAATAGAGTTACCTATTATAAACATGACATGATATGACGCATACTCAAAGATTGATTAATGAAAAAGTCATGTGAAGTTCTTGTGCTCTGTGTGTTTGACAGAAGTTTTATATGGTTTTGACCACGATTCCAGCTGGTCAGCCTGGTTTTAGCTGGTCAAGCTGGTCTTTCAGACTGGTCAAGCTGGTGTTCAGCTGGTTTTAGCTGGTGGGTCAAGCTGGTCTTCCAGCCTGACCAGCTGGAAATGTGGCCAAAACCCCCCTAAAACCAGCCTGCCATCCTAGCTTAAAGTAGAACTATTTATTACGTTTTTAAACATTAATGTGTGTCAGCAGTGTGTCTACACAATGACCCTATTATGATACAAATCTGTCCACTTGTTTTCTTTTAATTCTCATAAAACCTCAACAGTCTAACAAAGCACTTCAATGTCGCTGAGCGATGTATGCTACGTCACACACACGTGTGGGAGGGACACTGCTGTATTGTGATAGTTTCCGCCCGGAGACCCCCAAACACCCCCCCACCCCGAAGGCCGCCTCTGCAAGTCTTTTCTTTTGTGCTATGTTGATATAGATGACCACAGTTACACTACATATAAAGCATGATATTATAAATGATCTGTGGAAAAGTTTGAGCTGAAACTTCACAGACACATTCTGTTTATCCCATAAAGGCTTTTTCACATTGAACGCGATGCGATAAAGCGATGGGAAAAAAAGGGTCCTCCTGATGGTTCCGCCAGTGTGGCAATGTGAAGAACCCCAAACGGTTCCTCAAAGATCTTTTAATTTTTACAGTGTGGTTGTAACAGTTTTTCAGTCGGTTTGTATTGCATTTCTGTCAATAGATCGTCCTAAATATTACACAATGCACCTTTAAAAATCAACCACTAATTTGAATAAGGGGGAGTGGGTTAGGGTTGGAGGCCACAATAACTGTTCATGGGTTTTATGGGACGTCACTGTGCTTTATCGCCACTGTTTTTGTGTCCGAGTCACAGCTGCATGACTTGTTTTAATCTGTGGTCACCGCATTTACAACTACTAAAGAAAGATCAATGAAAAACTCCCCGAAGTTTTACAACAAGGTTACAGTATGCACAGAATATGTTGTGCTGTTGGCTGTATCTCTTTATTTGTACATAATATGATAATGTAAAAGTGGCAGTGTTGATTTATTTTGTTAAAAACCACTTGATGCTGACGGTCCCATATTTGGGATTCAAATTTCCGTGCCCCAGAGAGCACTATACCAAATGTGGGATTTCAGAATGTACAGTGACGTAACCGACTGCCAGATTCAAATTTGGCATTCGCGGCACACAACTCTCATCACAAAATACCTCCTAAAACAATGATTTTAAGGCAATTATGCGTTTACTTCATGTACCGAGCATTAGAAGTGCACATCTTTTGCTGTGCACAGAGAGGGAGACGAGTTTGAAGCTGCTGTCATTTATACTCACAAAAATAGCTTCTTATACATTGATTTTAGACACAGGATGTCACAAACACCTGTAACGGGGGATCCGATGAGAGAGAGGCAGATAAGGTGAGTAGGGTAAATGATAAGGGTTTACTTGGAACTGATGACAGCAAACAACAAACATCCATGGAGACAAAAACCAGGTAACAGATGGGTCAGACAGAATGTTGCATGAGCTAGGGAACACACTCCATGCACAAACGCAAGAACTGACCAAGACTGAAGAAAAACAGAGTCCATATAAGGTGTCCGGGTAATGAGTGGCAGGTGAATACAATGAGGATGATCGGAAACAGGTGATTGTAATTCAAGATGGAGGACGGTGCTGGTGCAAAGGATGCTGGAAACTGGAGTCCATGGGGAGGTGCAGGGTGAAACCGTGACAATAAAAAAGCAGAGTATCAATAAAAAATCGGTATAATCCAATGCGGTTTTACCATGGTAAAAACATGGTTAATGAAACCATTGAAATGAAAATATGTGGATTTAGGTGGTTTATTGCATGTATTTATGCTGATATTACAAAAATATTTTAATAAAACAAATTACAGCACAGACTACATTAAGCATAGACTGTTTGTTAGTTAATGTTATAATATTTGATTGTGATTTTGTCCATCTTTGCAAAAAAGAATGTTTTAATGAAAAAAAACCTGAATGCTTTCTAGCAGCAGTCTGTATAAAGCGCCATCTTCAGGTGACGAACTTGTTTGGTTTTGGTTTCCACGCCATGGAAACCAAAACAGCCGTTAAAAAATGCATCTGTTATCAAAATAGGCGTAATTTGCGGCTACCCATCACTTTTTGACAAAGTTTATTGTGTCCCTACCAATTTTAAAAGTATATGAACAATAAAAAGGTGTATATTCTTTTGCACTTTCTTACACTGGGGTTTCTTACACTGCCACACGGGCGGAACCGTCAGGAGAACCTTGAGACACTTTTTTCCAAAGAG
This sequence comes from Beaufortia kweichowensis, assembly GCA_019155185.1. Classification (NCBI taxonomy): domain Eukaryota; kingdom Metazoa; phylum Chordata; class Actinopteri; order Cypriniformes; family Gastromyzontidae; genus Beaufortia; species Beaufortia kweichowensis. The sequence goes on along the minus strand of CM032804.1, from coordinate 16,969,416 downwards.
CATTTACATTTACATTTAGGTATTTAGCTGACGCTTTTACCCAAAAGCGACTTACAAATATTAGAGCAATTCTCTGAGGAACCATTAACAGTCTTGGCAGTTCTTGCAGACATTTATGGGATCCTTTAGGCACTTTAAATTAAGTTCTAAAGTCCCTCAGAGGGACCTCAAAAAGGTTTCTCGAAGATCCTTTAGTTTCTTCCTGGGAATCAATAGCACACAATATATAAGAATGTATACTTGCCTAATAATACTTACTGGCATGCACTGAACTCCCTTTGTAGGGGTTTGGCATCTGAGGATGCACTTCTCTTCTTTATTCATTATACTTTTTTATGCTCTATATGTCTTTGCCATTTAGAAAGGCATTTTTTTCTCCACCGTATCTTTAAATATATACATCATGTATTTGGCTAGGCCAGCTCCCAACAAAGTTAAAAAACAACAATTACAAATCTCCTGCAAAACAGCAGTGCTTTAGCTGCAAGTGTCTTTGGTTCTTTTGTACAGCAGATTTTCGTCCACCCCTCATCACTGTCAAGGTCAGGCTGGCTGGTTCTCTTATCTTTAATAACAGAAATGTTGTAGTCTTCCACACTTCTGTCAGTCATATAAAATAGAACAATCCATGTACTCCATCAGAGACAGAAGATATAGTGTACGTTTGTCTGGTATTTCTTTTATAATAATGAGCCTCATTGAAAAGGTCCAACATAATGAAAAAATAATAATTGTAGTCCTTCTGCAGTTTTTTGTATTAAGAAAATACTGCACATGTAAAGTTAGTGTCAGTGTCAGTGCAAAAATGTGCATTTAAAATATTGTTTTAATGATAATTTTTATATTTATGTTTCCAGATGTATAATAGTAACCTTTGTTATATTTAAAAAGTATATAAAGTTGTCTGTTAAAAAAGAAGTCTGTTTTTTTAGAAAAAAAGTATGACAACATTTTCCTAAACACACACACCAATTTTCTATATAGTTTAAACAAGTTTACTAGAAACAAAAACCTAATCAGTATACTTTCTTAAAGCACACTGTAATTCAAATTAACGGTACTTCCCCCAATTACATGTGTAAAAGCTGCACTACCTTATAACTGTCATGGTGCCATCCATTGAACCAGCCACGCCCCCTGCACCAGATCCTTTAACCAGCTTTGTTCTACTTGTTCTCTGTCACCGGACTTTTAACCATTGGACTCCATTTCCCATTATTCCTTGCACCCCATCAGCCATTTTAATTACCGCTGTACCTGTCACTGTTTACCAGACTCTGTATATTCAACAGTTCTCTGCTTGCTCATGGTCAGGCCGTGAATGTTATTTGTTATCTTGATCAGTTTGTATTGTTTACCCGTGGCTGTTTATACCTGTTGCCTGTGGATGTGTTTACCTGTGCATATGTTTGCCTTTAATACTTGTGGATATTCTAGCCTGTTGTTTTGAGTAAACAGTGTGTGTGTGTGTGTGTGTGCATCGAGTCTGTTGTCCTGTGTAGTCCATCTTATTCCGTAACAATAATTTAATTTAGGTTCACAAAGTTCTTCTGAATGCATTTGAAGAAAGCATCCAATGCAATGGGCAATGACGTTGTTTCCCCGACTCTATAGATGGTTTTCCAAATATTGATTTCTTACAGTCTCATTTAGATGTGCTACGTTTATTGCCATGTCGGACACGAACAAGGCGGCAAGCATAGCGGAAGTGACGTCTTTGGTAGCCATGGATAGACCACAGAATGCAACCACTGACCAGACACAGCCAAGAGTTTTCAGTGGGCTTTGAAGTAAGATACTATATTGTGAAGTTGCTCGGTGAGAGCAAAAAAAAAATATTTCTGTTAAATGATAAATTCTATGTATAAACCCTTTCTGTTTACTGTACATTTGTACATTAAAGTCATTTACTTGAAATAGAAACCTTGAAAATAGACACTACTAACCTAATATTATTAGGTGCATCCTGAAATGCTGTTTAAATAAAATTGAAGTGTTTATTTGCTTTAACCCTTTTAAAAAGGTTTTTAAGAAAAACATAAATTCAGAAACATAACCACAATTTGAGAAAACTATCTACCAAATATCTGAACAAATCTGGCCAAACGAATATACACAATTGACTAGTTACCTAAACTATTTACCTACTACTAGTTACCTAAACTAGTGTATGTTACTGCACTCAGACCCATAGATTTATTATTATTATTTTCAGATTATTAATGGATGTCTTTGTGATGGCATCTGATGCTTCACACTGTTTGAACATGCTCTGATGGAGACATTAGCTGTGCAAATGTGTGAAGAATCAAAAAGTCTGGGTCGCCCATTCTCATTTGTGATGTACTTTGACATTAAACACTCTTGACATGTCTAATAAGGTGGGTTTATGTCCAAGACATGATCTCTCACGTCGAGGGCTTGTACATCATAATGACTAATTTAGAGTTTTTTATTTACAACAGAGCCAAAGTAATTTTACTTTTATTTAACGGACTGAAGTTGACCTAGCAGAGAGTTCGTTCATGTTTGATATGTGCTGGGAGCTTTGCAGATTTATTTTAATTTCTCATGTACTGATGTCCAAAAGACCTACTACTGAACTATTGAATTTTAAAATGATATCTTCCCCACACAGGTGTTTGTTTGGCTCTTGCATTGAACATGTGTTCTCTATGCTGAAAAGGAAAGAAAGAGAATGGCAGATTAAAGTGCTTTTTTACACTTTCCTTACTCCCACCTCTCGTAGAAGTCTTTGTATAACAAAAAGACTTGAGAACAGTTCTGTCATTGTTGTTAATGGAAGGGGCCTTTCATCTGATGCTTTGAATTCTGAATATGATATGTGCACATGAAAGGCATGAACAAAAACACTGTGTTAAATTACAGTGACTGTACCAATCTGTCAAAAACGGATGGTGCTCGGTTTTCATTTGGTACCACCAACAACTCTGGAGTTTCCCTGGAACTAGAGTTTTTACTTTTTGGGTAATCATTATTATGGATACCATTTTCTTTGTGTTATATGTTTTTATAAAAAAAATTACATACCTGTATCTGGAATGGCATAAAGGTGAAGTAAAATGGCAGTAGTCCAGTCTGATATGACAAGAGCTTTGACTATGAGCTGTGTAGCATGCTGAGACAGGAAAGTTCTGGTTTTCATAATGTTATGTAGCACATACCTACTTGACCGCGTGGTTATTGTGATGTGGGTGTTGAATTTCAGCTGGTTATCAAACATCAGACTTGGTTGGTGTTAGAGTTGAGGACCCAATCTAAGTGGTGATTTCTTAATTGCAGGGATTTCAAAGAATCCTCTCTTGGCAAGCTTCAGTTGAAGATGACATTTCTTTTTCCAGGAAGATATATCCAGAAGACAAATTACATTTAAAGCTGCATAGCCATAGTATGAGAAACCATGCGCCATAATGATTGAACCAAGAGAAGTTGTGTGTATTGAGGAGAGGAGCAAGAGCTGATTCCTAAATAATCCATGTTTTCAGCTGATATGCCTATGGATGCCTCTCTTGTCCAGGATACTCTGAAAGATCTGCCTGAAAGATACGCTTTATACTAGCTGACTGTTGTTCCACTGATGCCTATAATAGATGGGGTAGATTGCCTGTCATAGGTTTTCGACAACAGACAGAAGGGCAGTCTCCGTAAAATGCCCAGTAGGCTGTGCTGTGAGAGACTAACAGATGGTTGGTTAAATATCCTTTATATGGCTATCAGGGGCAGACTGGCCATTGGGAGCACCGGGACATTTCCCGGTGGCCTGATGGTCATTCTGGCCTGTCGGCTGCCGCTGTGCAGTCGATCAGGCTGACATGCAATAGGCTGGTATGCAACTGCGAATTAATTGACGGACTTATGAATCTACGAATCAGGCGATCGCGGAGTGAAAATGACACCGCCACATGACCCAACATCAGCGATACACTGCCTAATTGGCTATATCCAGAGGCAGGCTTTATCATAGAAAATCGTGCAAAAAATGGAGCGTAAACGCAAAGGAGGAGCAGAGAGGGAACGTATGAAAAGGAGAAAAGCCCTGGCCACAGACGCAGCAAGTTGCTGCAAAATCCCAGCCATGTTTGCCAGTAAGGGAGCAGGTCGTTGGTCGGAATTACGTTTACATTATATTTACGTAATCATTTGGCAGATGGACGCTTTCATCCAAAGCAACTTACAATAGATCAAATCTATTCTAAAAAATTATTACAAATATATATAATGATAGAAGTTTTAAAAGAACATCTTAACTAGAGGGTTTATTTATTTACAGGTAGTCTACCTGTTACATCAACTAACAGGGTTAGTCTACAAGTTTAGCAGTCTGGTGGACACATGAATTGGGTGGTGGTGACTGCAGCAACAGAGATGTCCTGGGGTGGAGTCAAATTCCCGGCCTGATTTACTGTCCCAGTCCGCCACTGATGGCTATGTTCACACTCTTAGTTTTTAGGACCGACAACCGCATTCACATAGAGGTTTTATCTGGAAATGTAATGTTTACCCAGCAGCTTACAATCGTAGCTGAAATACTATCTGTATGAATAAGACACCAAAGTCAAGCCCATATTCTATTTGCACGGGAAACCTGTAACCTTGGTGAATATGAAAGATGGTGCTTTATTTGTCACTACAAAGTATTATTTTCACAATAGTCATAGTGTTACACAACAACAGTAGATGCAATTTTATCTGCAGAGCTGTACACATACACTGCTCTCAACCAAACGCATTACCAAAATGCAACATCTGGAGATCACACTATTGTGCATAACATTACAAAGCAATTTGGCATCACGGTTTGCAGTCATCTCTGTGCACTGTACTTTAACAGTGCCTGGAGACGTGACAGACAACAAGTGTGCAATATGATTGTGTGTCCTGAAATTTACAGTTTGAGTTTGGTTATGGAACGCTGTCATTACAAAAGCTCCAGCTAGTTAAAAATGCAGCAGCTAGAGATTTTACAAGAACAAAAACGTTTGAGCGTTTTAGCCCGCTTCTGTCAACACTGCACTGGTTACCTATTAAGCAACTCATATACTTTAAAATCTTACTGATTGAAGAACCTGCATGGTTTAGCTTCTATTCCATTACAGCCCTTCACGTTCACTACGCTCTCAGGACTCTGACCATTTGGCAATACCTAGAATTTCGAAACCAAGTGCAGATGGTAGATGGTTTAGTGCTGCATGGGGGTTAGACACACTCTGGCAGTTTAAATATAGATGTAAAGACCCATCTCTTCAACATAGCATACACAAAGTCCAACAATTCTATAATACAAATTCCCTAAGGGACTGTTAGGCTGCATTAATTAGGTCAACCGGAACCAGGAACACTTTACATAACAACTGATGTACTTGTTGCATCAAAGGGCATGGAATGGTGTTCTGCTTCTCTTAGCGTCAGGCGGTTCTTTGCCTCCACGTTGTGCATTAACATCCTTTAACCTCTTGAAGCACACCCCCATCCAGGCTGAAGTACATCGGAATGCTAATTTGTGTTGCATCCTTTTTATCATTAAACACATTAGCAAAGAACATGTCTAAAACCCCATGTCTAAAAGTTATAGATGCGATCAATGGCAATTTGTGTCCTTTATTACAGATTGCACATGTTACGGATTGCAACTATAACACGTCATGTCAGGGTTTTTTTTCTCTCTTAAAGAGTTTTTTTGAATCCCTGATCACTGACTGTTATCTGTCAGTACATGTAAAGCTGCTTCGGTACAATGATCATTGTGAGAAAGTTCTATACAAATAAAACTGAATTGAATTGAATTAAAACATCTACAAATACAATGATCCCAAAGCAACAAGTCTAAAGAAGTTATGTTGCGGGTTGAGGTTCTTGGGACTTGGTTTTCAAAAACAGAGACTTGGAGCTTCAAAGTTCCCTTAGGTAACAAAATAATGCAAGGTCTAGAGAAAGCTATTACTGTTACTTTTACAACACAGATCTAATTAAACATGGTTAAGCATATAAGTAATTACACATTGAAATTATTATTTTATTTTAAAATATTTTATTTAAATAGATGCAAACATACAAATATAAACAAGCATAAACCTACACATAGCTTATCCAGTAAAAGAAGAAATCTAACTATACTAACTATAATGAGAAATGTTGCTATCAGTCTTTGTCTCTGATACACATCTACATTACATTGATACAGCTGGCCATACAGGATGCAGTCAGCCTTTTGTTTCTTTACATATGCTGATATTACACTGATGGCCGGCCATACAGGATGCACCCAGTCTACAGTCTTTTGTTTCTTTACATACAGAGACATTACACTCGTGACCAGCCATACACGTAGCAACATCGCTACTCTTTTCAACACTGAACTGCACGACCCGATGTAATGTCATCATCACTATATTCAAACAGCTCAGACGAGCATTTATTTTGCAGCGATCAACACTGCTAAATGCCACTAGAAAGACAGAAACGCTGCTAAACAAACTTTGAAGAACAGCAGCATTGCTAACTGCTGAATGATAGGCTATGCCTCCCAGGACGTCGGGTTTTTTTGTGACCGCACTGTTAATTGAACTATATCAATGAAACTACCGCACTATTTTTAAAAACTAGTGCGGCTCAACAGGTTAACTTTAAAGTACTTTTGGCTTTCAGAGATGCAGCAGTATTTGCCAAAGCAGATCTGGCTTCTCTGTGGGGCTGCACGATAACAAGAAAAATGATAACCACGATTATTTTGCTCAAGATTTTAATTACGATTAATTAGCACAAATATTTTTGGTTTAAAAATTTTATTCACTTCAGTATTTTTATTGCACTTTACAGGCATATATATATATATATATATATATATATATATATATATATAAAATGGCTGTTTATAAAAACATTATAAATAGAAGATAAATACTATAAGTAACTATATTGAAAAACAAACGATTCGTTTTTTTACTGCCCTATGATATGCTTTGAAGCGCTGCGAATTTCTATTTCTAGTTGCCATTTTGCATACAGCAAGGGTAGCGCAACTTAATTGGCTTCTGTGCAAGGTATGCGTGTGTGTTTGGGGTCTGCGCATATTTGGCATGTGTGTCTGTGTTATGTGGGTGTGTGCCTGTGTTTTGTGCATGTGCATTGTGTGTGTGTGTGTGTGTGTGTGTGTGTGTATATATATATATATATATATTTGTGTGTGTATGCCTGTGTTTTGTGCATGTGTAAATTAACTGATATTGTATGTGTGGCTACTCACTACAACTTCTAATTCCACTTTTACAGGCATTTTGTTGTTTTGCACAAAACCTTTATAAATTGTTTCCTATACAGATGCTTTGTAACAATGCAAATTGTCAAAAGCGCTATAGATAAAATTGAGATGAGTTGAGAATGCAGTTGTCATTGCTGTATATAAATCCGTATCCGTATTAAGGACTTAAATATGGGATTTACAATCACATTTTGCTTCTGTGTGAATGTGGCCTAGGCGTGAATATATTACCAGTGCTCAGTTATGACTCTGCATAGATGCTCTCTTCTTCTTCTGCTCTCTTTCCAATGTGCAGTGAGCAAACAGCGTTGCATTGCTCTTCTGGATTAGAATGTGGATCGCTCGTGGCGAATTGTGACATCTGTACCATGACGGTTTGGGATGAATACATTTACCTTTACACCCTTACAACATACTATAGGGAATAAAGTTGAAACGATTAACAATTCTGTTGTAATAGCACAAAAACTTAAATTATGAAAGGGGGCCATGTTGCTCCACCATTAGGGAAAGATGATACCCCTACCTGGGGTAAAAAGCCTCAGGGGCATCTTGTCTAAGCTGTCATTTGATCTTTATAAAACCTGTATCTACAGGCCAATTAAATCTAATTTATCTAATTTATTTCTCACTGCACATGTGACCAATTTGCTGCATTTTTACGAAACAGTTTTCCAAAAACATTTATTTTTAATAACATAAAATTATGATCAACTAGCCTTTCTAGAATAAGAAAATTATGCATTCAATTAAAATGAGGTGTTGAAAAATGAGTACATCCTACAACACATTTATTAAAAAATGTATTTAATGGTCTCCTTGACCACCAACATCACCAATTTTTCTAGACATTAAATGGACAACTTGATGACATACAGCTACATCTATTTTTAGGATTTTTGTGCATGTTCTTTGTGGACTATAGCCATGCAAGCCTCTCCTCTGCAGTGTACTGTGTATGGTGTTATGTGAAACACTTATCTCAGTTTGACTTTCTAATCATTTAGCCAACTGTGCTAAACTTGCATGGCGATTTTCTACATCTTCTCTTATCATAAACACTTTGACAAGGTGTTAACTGTGAACAGCCTATACGTCTCTGTAAGCTTCCAGAGATCTTCCCAGTAAGTCCATCCCTTTTGAATCTTTGGTTTACTTTTGCAACACCATTTAAATGCACTAGCAATGCATTACTAATGTTCTTAGAACCTTGAAGTTCAAGTTTATTTGTATAGCGCTTTAACAGTGTAGCACTGTTAACTCCATTAATGAATGCGTATATACTGAATTTAATTGGGGTTGATGATTTTGACTGAATTTAGATTGGGTCTGATTTGTGTTAGGGGATTACTGAGTTAACTGAGTGCAGCTATAACATCAGACTGCTGACATAGACAGAAAAGAAGTAGTTAATTAGTTAAAGTAAAATAAAGAGATTAGCATAAATACTGTTTAGCATTATCATTAATGTAGTAACTAGCTTTAGTTATAATGAGTGCAGGTTCTTCTGGGGGTCGCCGCCTCCTTCTGACAGGTCCAACGTCAGGTCAGGGTATGGACTGGATACAACCTCGGAATAATAAGAGACAAACAAACTGAGAGCAAAATACTGTTTCACACCCTTAGATTCAAAACGTACATCAGATTTTTTGGGAAGTGTTAGACCTAAATCCCCCTTAGGGGATTTGTGTTATAAACTGCTGGAATATGTGTACACTCTGTTAAAGAGATAGGTCTTTAATCTAGATTTAAACTGAGAGTGTGTGTCTGCTTCCCACACAACACTAGGAAAACTATTCCAAAGTTTAGATGCTAAATAGGAGAATGATCTACCACCAGCACTTGTTTTAGAAATTCTAAAACAAGTGCTTACCAGGTAAGTCCAGAGTCCTGAGAGCGTTATGGACGTGAGGGACTGTAATGTATTAGGAGCTCACTCAGGTACAGAGGAGCTAAACCATGTAAAGCCTTATAAGTAGTCAGTAAGATCTTAAAGTTAATACGTTATGTAATGGGTAACCAGTGGAGTGTTGACAGTACCGGGCTGATATGTTCGAACTTTTTTGTTCTTGTGAGAACTCTAGCCACTGCATTTTGAACTATTTAACTAACTACTTTTGTAATAGGCTAGCTGGACAGCCACCTAATAATGCATTGCAGTAATCCAGTCTAGACGTCATGAATGCGTGAACTAACTTTTCTGCACTCAATAGTGACAGCATATGACGCAGTTTAGATATGTTTTTAAGATGAAAAATACAGTTTTACAGGTGTTGGCAACATGGCTTTCAAATGAGAGAGTACTGTCGAATAAAACGCCCAGATTCCTAGCTGATGATGAAGGCTTAGTAGAGAACCCATCAATAGTTATAACATAATAATATTAATAATATATAATATTTCTATTGGTTAAGTGTGGGAGCTTTAGGTCTAATGGTTAACACCTCTGTTTTGTCAGAGTTCAACAACAGAAAGTTGCTACTCATCCAGGTTTTTCTGTCAACTATACATTCCATCATTTTAGTGAATTGCTGTGTTTCGTGAGGCTTCAAGGAGATATAGAGTTGAGTATCATCGGCATAGCAGTGAAAATTAACTCCATGTTTCTTAATTATGGCTCCTAAGGGCAACATGTACAGGGCGAAGAGTAGGGGTCCTAGAACAGATCCCTGTGGTACTCCATACTGTACTTGTGATCTGTAAGACTTTTCATTGTTTAATGCTACATATTGAAAGCGGCCAGATAAGTATGATTTAAACCATTCTAATGCGATTCCACTAATGCCAACATAAGTTTTAAGTCTATTTAAAAGTATGCTGTGATCAATGGTGTCAAAGGCAGCGCTAAGATCTAACAATACAAGTAATGAGATGCAGCCACGATCAGATGACAAGAGCAAATCATTTGTAACTCTGATCAGAGCAGTCTCTGTACTGTGATGGGCTCTAAATCCTGACTGGAATTCCT